>JAFREQ010000064.1:937500-957500 GCA_025331565.1 Holacanthus passer | reverse complement strand
GACTGACTGACACTGAACTGACTGACTGAAAGACACTGAACTGACTGACAGACACTGAACTGACTGACTGACTGACAGACACTGAACTGACTGACAGACACTGAACTGACTGACTGACTGACAGACACTGAACTGACTGACTGACACTGAACTGACTGACTGACTGACAGACACTGAACTGACTGACTGACTGACACTGAACTGACTGACAGACGCTGAACTGACTGTGAGAGAGTCACAGCCGTCACAGAGGCAACATTATTCTGCAGTTAAACATGTGAGCTTTAATTTCTTCTATGTGTCTGAACAGTAGATCTCGGCCTGCGTTTAGACATGAGAAGTGATCTCGGCCTGGAAAAGGTTGGTGCCTGCTGCTTTAGAGCGATTTGACCTGACATTTTCGTCTGCGCCTGGAAACCCAACCAAGAATCTCAGATAATTGAATTTGGTGCCGAAGGCGTGAAGGTGATTCACACGGTTAGAGGCGACCACGTTACAGGACAAACTGCCAGTAGGCCGGTACAGATCTGAGACAGGAGAGGACACATCTTTAGACTCCAGTCCATTTTGACAAGTGGTGAGTGAAAAAGTGTTTACATGCATTCATGATCCTGACTTGTACAGAACACAGTACAAGTCAATGTTGTGTCAAGATCATCCAATGGTCGTCCACCACTAAATCCTTTATTAGTCCATAACAAAGGTTAAACCAGTCAGTGTGAAGAAGAGGCTGGGACACAACATTGCACTCAGGACGACGGTTTATTGATCAGGTGTTATGGTAGATGCTGACAGCGACATCACTACATTAACATATTGATCAGAGAGAGCTGACATTGATGTTACTTCATCTTCCAACCAGGAGGAGCAAGCTTTACATGTTCAGCATGTAATCAAATACACTGAACAGTGACTCTCTTCAAAGATCAAGGTGACCAAAGGGAACGGTTTAGGTTGGATGACTGAACCAGCAGAGCTTTCCTGAGAGGTACATGAGACTTGGTGGAAAAAAAAAAAAGAAAAGACAAAAGCTCATCTATTTGAAAAAGCAGAAGTAATTTCCAGCTTCCCAATATTAAATCCCACAGTCACTTAAAACACACGAGAAAATAATCACCATGTATCCAGGGCAGGTTCCCGAAGCTTATTAACCACAAATAGATGTGCTAATAAAGTTAATTCTATCTAATAATTCCATTAAAAAGCAAAGCAGACATTCCCGATTTCCTATTTATTATAGTTTGGCTCTTGTTTTTGTAGCTTAAACGTTAAAGTTTAAAACAAGGCTGTCTTTCTTAGTTCCTGGACAGCTCTCATGTTCTACTTGAACACGTTATTGTCAGCACAAACAGATCATTTTACCTCACTGTCGCCCAATAACTGGTAACGTCTTTCTTTTGTTGTTACTAACTGTCTAAAATTAAAACTAACTCCCTAAAAGAAACGTCGATTCAACCTTTAGTCCTACCACTATCACAAAAAGCTTTGAAGCTATTGATTTATATCACCCCTGCAAAACTCAAGTTTACCCTCATCAAGATCATCACTATTTCCTAACATGCTTTCTCAACTTCCCATAAAACACAGACATGTTAGAGCAATGTGACCCGACCATTTTTGTGTGTTCCTGGAAACCCAATGTAGAAGCCCGGGTAAACGGCCTCATTGAATTTGTTGCGGACGGTGTAGATGTGAGTCACTTTGTTATAGGTGACCATGTAGAAGGACAGAGTGCCAGCCAGCCAGTCCAGATAAATTCCTAGTCGCTTAAAGCCAGGAGACGACACACTGATTGACTTCCTTTGAGCCTTGTGAATGAATGCGTATGCATGAGGTGGATAATAGTCAAAAACCCAGGACTGCTCACTATGTCCAAGTGAGACATGTGATGACCATGATTTTCTCTCAATTCCTCTATATGTGAGACCTGTGCGAACATAACCAGACCACTCTATCTCCCAGTAATGGCGCCCGCTCAGTCCCTCTTTGCACAACACCTGCTGATACGATTGGAACCTCTCCGGATTGTCTGCATACCCATGCCATGTTCCAGACTCCGCGGTTTTGTTGTTTGCAGAAAGAGTCAGGCGTGGATGTGCTGTGTTTGGGTCCAGAGTGAGCTCACTGTCAACTGATGGAGACACCAAAAAAGAATCAGTTATCAGGAACAGGAAAGTACTGTTTTTGTACAATTATTTTTCTCTTGTGTGAAACAATTCAAAATGAACTAAAAAAAACATCTAAATGTTCTGAAAAATTTCATTCCTCATTCATTCAAGGTGCAGTAAGAGTGAGAGCTGAAAGCTATTTAACATGCAGCTGGAAGAGAAGGTACGAAAAGGAGCTGAGGAAAGTGTCTGAAAGGAAATGTGTCCGTTGATGTCTAAAAACTAATATTTTGCCAATGAGGGTGAACAAAAAGGTAGAAACAACTATAATGCAAGCCTCCAAAAAAAACGTGAATTGGAATTAATGGCTCACGAAAAAGTTTCATCACAACTGAACAACATTTTGAAGGAAGGATTGATTGCAGGGCTGCAGTTGAGGGGAAAATATGCAAAAAGAGAAAGATTACAGCGTGAAGAGAACACGTGCACACTAACGACTTACACCAGAGTAACTGTCTTCTGTCTTGTATGGTCTCCACAGGAGGCAGGTGAGGACCGTTAAACTGATCCGTGATCATGAAGCACTGCCTGTATTGGTGGATAAATGCACCTTTCTGCTTCTGATTTTCCATCACTGTCACGAGGAAAGTGACACTGCGGTTGTTCATTTCTTTGGCAAGGTTGCCGAAAAGCCGGGCTTTTTCTCTCACCAACTCTACCGTATCATCTGAGGCAAACCAGTAGTCTTTTGCTGGTGGCTTGAGTTTTTCAGGATCTGTGATTCTTTTATGTGATTCCATGTAGTCAGTTAACAAAGTCAGGTAGGGGTCATTCTGTACCACAGAGCTGAACGTAAAGCACACGCCATGCTGTACTCCAGATAAAAACAGCTCCTTGAAAATGTCAGAGTGACTTGAAAGAAACTTGGGCTTTCCTCTCTCCATAATATCTACGCAGGACCTAATGACATTGATCTCTTTTTCTTCACAGTCCAGCCACATGTTGAGGCTGTCAATGTTAAATGGTGATTCGAGGTTTTCTTCAAAAATTTGAAGAAAAGAAGTCTCATCTTCTTCTCCTCTTCTGAGGGCCAGAAGATTCTTCGCGATGGTCTGTCGGAGTTGTAACATGTAATCGTTACACAAGAGACGGAAACTGTACAACTTCCTGTGAACCTCAGGAAACATTCTCACTAATTTGTCTTCCAGAGAAACATTGCATCTCATTTCCAGTTCTATCAGGGCTTCCACAAAGCGTTGAGTCTTCCTAAGTATCGGACTGCTGATATCTGCAGCCAGTTGTGGTGCTTCAGCATAAAAATTTTTCAACGGCACAAGCCAGACTTTCACTGGAACAGTATTTTGTTTTCCCACCAGTTGTGGAAGTTTCTGGTAAGTTTCTAGTGCCTCAATAAAATTTGTGGGGTTGCTCGGAAGAAAAACGTCCCCATGGAATTTACAGTTGATGCTGTTGATGAAGGAGCTTTCTGCACTTGATAGCTGGAAACTAGCTCCACTTGTAACATCAATCCTGGGAATCAGGCTTATCAGAGTCTGCATGCTGCCCTGGACTTCAGTAGCAGTGCTATAATCTACTTTGTCGCTGTCAAAGACAAAGAAAGCATTGGCCCCGTAAAGGATCCCTATCACCACATGAGTTGCCTGGATGTTCTCAAACAACTGAGAATATTTAATGTGCTTGCTTCCAAGATTAGTCATCAACTGTTTGAAGTTAGTGGTAGCTTTGTACTGAAGCGTCACTCTAGACTGAGTGACAAATTTCTTTGTGTCATGCATAAACTTGGCAGAGCCTCCAACCTCAAACAATCCTCCCAGGAAACTGGCTTTCAGAGAAGCTTCAACTTGCAGCATAATAGACTTGGAATCAATGGTATCAGATGCAACGACTTCGAATGCATTGCTGGGCTGGGGGCAATCAAGTGTGCTCTTCTCTAAAACCGCATCATCCCACAGTGTGAAACCTAAAACAAGTAAAAAGGGAAACAGAAACAAACATCAGCATTGTGTTGAAGCAGACAAGTCAATGCTTGGAGAAAAAAATGCTAATTTGCATGTATCCGTTTGGTTGCAGCTGCGGTGGTAGAAACTGTGCAAGCAAGGGGCATCTGACCTCACTGATACTGATCAGCTCAATATGATGGTACATCACTCAGAAGCTGCGCAACTTGTCTTTATTCCTTTGTGATGCCTTTGAGAATAACACTCAAAGAGCTTTGGTGACTCAGTGTTGGCAAGACAGAACTGCGTTGAAGATAATATCGTCAAATATCACTGTGAAGTCACAAATTGCCATCGTATAACAATGGAGCCCCTGAGGCGCCTCAAAAGTTAGGTGGGGCCAACTCATGCTCATATTACTCCACTGCTCTTTAAGCATTGTATTATACAACTTTATAAAAAATTTCCAACACTGTAGTACTGTCATAATTAACTGCCCCCATTCTAAAGGAAACTTATTACAACCTGGGTCTTTCGTTCTCTCAGTTTTGGCCATTGCTTCTATCGGTCATGGTAACGTTGGACTCACCAACATAATTGCTGAGATCTGGGAACACAGTGACGTTACTACAACCAAATCAGACACAATCAATCAGATGACCTAAGAAGCTCTACTTGGAATCAACTAAATTGAACATGTTTGTTATTGTCCTAAACTTCACAGGAACACTGGGTGTGTCTGATCACAATGAGTATCGTGGGTCAAGTTCAAAATGGGAGTTGTTTCCAAATACGTCTGAGCAACCTGGGGTCTGACTACTCATGTTTCTTGAGTACAATGTTATCATCTCTAATGAAATAAAGTCTAAACTGCAATGTTACGTAAAACTGGAATTACCCTTTAACAGATCAGATAATAAACCAAAACCTTTCAGTCAGTTATTACTGTATGTGATCATATAGTCAGTCAGCTGATAACTCTAACACACTGCATCAGAGTGTAAATGATGCTTGTGTACTTCATTCTGTATCGACTCCTGAAATTAAATAATTCACCAACTTTTTAAAATAATACATTTTCAGTTTACCGGGGACCAGTTGATCTTGCCGAGCATCATAGAGCATCCCTATGGTGAAAGGTCGCCCCAGGGCAGGCATCACCAAGATGTCTGTAGACATGACTCCAAACTGCTGGGAAAAATGATCGGCACAGGACAAAGACAACGTGTAGACAAGTAACTGAAACAGACGGTAATCCCACAGTTTTACAGAGACCCCAGTTCAGTAAAAGTCGGTTTATCCTCACCTGTTGTGGCTGTGCAGATCAGCTGAGACGTGTGAGAGTCTTCTTGACTTCGAACTGGAGCTTCCAGTCTGATGCTCTGTGATCCTGCACAATCACTTATATCCTCTCAGACGATCTCCTGACCCCTCCCTCTGTCACGCCACCTGCACACCTGGAACCTGTCAATGTTGACACATCGCGTTTGCATGCAAATTCTACGGCAAAATTTCTTTGCTATATATATATTATTATATATTATCTATAAAACCTGTTTTCCATCCTGATTTTTTTTTAGTGCCTGAGAGAGAAAATGATGTTTTTCAATTCTGCTGAATTTGTTATGCAAAAATTGAACATATCTGACATGTATTTTCATATTATTATACTATGTTCTCTGGTTATTTAAGTGGTTATTCTGGTTATTGAATACATGTTAGTAAAATGTAACCTCCACTGCTACAGTTTAAAGATGAGCAACATGCAATTCATACTTTATAGTAAAGAGTGAATGTTTGTGATCCTTGTCAAATTGAAAAGACAAGAAACATTTGGTGACTGAAGAGGTTTTTGATTCAGTTGGTGGTAAATCTACATGTAAAGTTACAGACTGTTGATTTGGGACACAGTTATTTTTATAGACTAACAACTGGCCATACTTGCTGACAAAGCAGTGACACAGAACAAATGACTTTTTATTGGCTGCAAGAAACAATGACACAAATCATCTATTCAAATAAATATAATACCTGGAACTCAGTAACAGTAACTACTTTTGCTTAGTAGTAAGTTGGCTACATGTAAACAATGTAAGACTTAAAAATGGCCCCTTTATACACTATATTGCCAAAAGTATTGGCCCACCCCTCCAAATAATTGAATTCAGGTTTTCGAATCACTTCCATGGCCACAGGTGTATAAAAACAAGCATCTATTCATGCAGACTGCTTCTACAAACATTTGTGAAAGAATGGGTCGCTCTCAGGAGCTCAGTGAATTCAGGTGTGGTACCGTGATAGGTTGCCACCTGTGCAATAAGTCCAGTCGTGAAATTTCCTCGATACTAAATATGCCACGGTCAACTGTCAGTGGTATTATAACAAGGGGTCAGCAGATGTTGAGGTGCACAGTGCGCAGAAATTGCCAACTTTCTGCAGTCAATAGCTACAGACCTCCAAACTTCATGTGGCCTTCAGTTTAGCTAAAGAACAGTGTGCAGAGAGCTTCATGGACTGGGTTTCCATGGCCGAGCAGCTGCATCCAAGCCTTACATCACCAAGTGCAATGCAAAGCGTTGGATGCAGTGGTGTAAAGCACGCCGCCACCGGACTCTAGAGCAGTGGAGACGTGTTCTCTGGAGTGATGAATCATGCTTCTCTGTCTGGCCATCCCATGGACGAGTCTGGGTTTGGCGGTTGCCAGGAGAACGGTACTTGTCTGACTGTATTGTGCCAAGTGTAAAGTTTGGTGGAGGGGGGATTATGGTGCGGGGTTGTTTTTCAGGAGTTGGGCTTGGCCCCTTAGTTCCAGTGAAAGGAACTCTTAATGCTTCAGCGTACCAAGACATTTTGGACAAGTTCATGCTCCCGACTTTGAGCAAACAGTTTGGGGATGGCCCCTTCCTGTTCCAACATGACTGTGCACCAGTGCACAAAGCAAGGTCAATACAGACATGGATGAGAGAGTTTGGTGTGGATGAAGTTGACTGGCCTGCACAGAGTCCTGACCTCAACTCGATAGAACACCTTTGGGATGAATTAGAGCGGAGACTGAGAGCCAGGCCTTCTCATCCAACATCAGTGCCTGACCTCACAAATGTGCTTCTGGAAGAATGGTCAAAAATTCCCATAAACACACTCCTAAACCTCGTGGAAAGCCTTCCCAGAAGACTTGAGGCTGTTATAGCTGCAAAGGGTGGACTGACGTCATATTAAACCCTATGGATTAAGAATGGGATGTCATTAAAGTTCATATGCGTGTAAAGGCAGACGGGCCAATACTTTTGGCAATATAGTGTATATTCTTTTATATTTTTACATGCACAATCCAATAAGGTGTAATCCAAGCTGTCTCCTACACCTGCGTGTGACTGCAACATGATGGAAAATAGAGAGGGTAATTCTGCAGACATGCAAAAACTGTGGATGCAAAATTCTACAATGGCTCTCTTACTGGATTCTCTCAGGCAATGCAAAATTAGCAATATGAATAAAAGCTGAGAGGCAATTTTTTTCCCACAGGCACGCCTTGAAACTTGCATGCAGACATTATCTGTGAGAGAGTCAAGCAGAAATATTCCAGGTTTGCATGAGGCGTGTCAGTGGGAGGAGTCACAAGGATGTGACAGGATGTAAGTAATCTCACAGAGTCACGCAGCATCAGACTGGAAGCTCCAGTTGGAAGTCAGGACGACTCACACACGTCTCAGCTCATCTACACAACTTACACAACCAGGTGAGAGATACCAGGACTTTTAGTGAATAGTCTATGTTTCAAGAGAGCAACAATTGAAAGTATGAACTTAATATTTCTGAGCAGTCTCTGTGTCAGAGTGCTCAACTTGCAGCGCACGATTTGGTCAAATGTTAAAGTCTGTGGTTTCAGCTTCAGCTTGACCCATACTGTTGAATGTGTTTGAAAGGTTGCAGACATGTCTTCAGACATCGAGATAATGGCTGGTCTGGGCCGGCCTTTCACCCTTGGGATGCTGTATGATGCTCGTCGAGAGATACTGATCCCAGGTAAATTTTGAATTAACTGCTTAAGAATGAAATAAGTCAAGCATTATGGAAGTTCAGGCAGTTGCACTGAGACTGCTTTTGCTGCTGAACTGCTTTTGCCATCATTTGCTTCAATCATGTTTCACTATCAGAAGCTTGTTTATTAGCTTCTTGGCCACCAGCTGACTGGTACCATCCATTCATATTCATGCAGGTGCACATGCTCAATCCTCCACAGAATCACTAATGCATGTACGGCTCAGAGCCTTATTAACAGCAATAATATGTTCAAATTTCCAGAAAAATACAACTTGTTGTGTGACGTGATCGTTGTTGAAGTCCCACGACTTTGTCCTACTAATTTTAAAGCTTAAACTAGATCGTCACATATTGAGCTATTTTGGTCGGAATCAACTTCCTAATATTTTTTAAAGCTTTTGACAGTTTGGGCCTTTTTTCAAATTTCTTCTGACCACTGGTTAGAAATAATGGTTTTGTAAAGTGTCTTCTATAGTGAGAGATAAATTTAGTTTTTCCATGTTTTTGCTGGAAGGAGGGACAGTTAGACAATGGTGTATAATTTAGAATAAAAAATGAAACCGGGAAGTTTAAAAATAGGTTTTGCTGCAGTCGCATTGTTTGATGTCAGTCTCCCACATAGTTTTCCAAGTGATTTACTGGAGAAGCACAGATTAGCTAATTGTTTGTCTTTGTATTGTGCTCTTTTTAGGGGTTTTGCTATTTATGAATGTGCAGCACTTTTGTAAAACTGTTTTCATTTGTAAATGTGCTTTATAAATACATTTGGATTGGACTGGAGTAGCTGATCAAATGCCATTTATTAACAGATTTAATATATGTTCACACCAAAATTAGCACTGTGAAGAAACACAGCCCTCTTGTTTTTGAACCCTTGCTAATGCTGATGTTCAGGGTTGTGTCCTGCACTGCAGAGGCCAATCAAACATGTGAGTGCACACTTCTGCTCAGTTACTTTGTAAACATACATTTATTGTTGCTGTGATACAACAATAGCAACAGATTTCTAAGTTGCTATGATGATTTTGGCCTCATAGATGAATTACAGTCTCAGCTGTACCAGAAAAACATGGACCCACCAAAGCAACCTCTGAGCATTTTTTAAACACCTTGCTCTTTTTGTTCTGAACTTTACCAGATGTCTTTCTTCTTCTCTGTAGGTTTCTCATTGTTTGATGAAGAAACTCTAAAAACCTATTCGTCGACCAGCTCTCAACGCAGCAGTGAATTCCAAATCATTGCCTCTGATTCCATTGAGTCCAAGTCCACCATGTTGGGTATTGGAGCCTCTCTGGGATGCAGTATACTGGGTGGACTGGTCGAGGTTTCAGGATCTGCTAACTACCTGACTGATGTGAAGAAATACATAAATCAGAGCAGAGTTACCCTCAAGTACAAAGCTACCACCATTTATAAACAATTCACAGCTCCTCCTGGAACCGTGGTGGCGCAACAGACAGCCATTACTGAGAATGGCTTGGCAACACATGTAGTCACAGGCATCCTTTACGGGGCAAATGCTTTCTTTATATTTGACAGTCAAAAGTTAGATAGTAGCCAGGTTCATGAAGTTAAGGGTAGAATGGACACTTTGATCAACTTGATTCCTCTAGTTGAGATTGAGGGGTCGACTTCTATCAAACTGAGTTTTGAAGATAGATCCCTGGCCAACAATCTCTCCTGCAAGTTTCATGGAGACTTCTTTCTGGAAAGCCTTCCTACAACTTTTGATGATGCAGTTAACACCTACCAGAAACTTCCAGGACTTCTTGGAGAAGACGGAACAGATGCGATTCCAATAAAGGTCTGGCTGGTGCCCTTGAAGAAATTTTGTTCTTCAGTTGACCCACTGATCTATGAGATCACTGTTAGCGGAGTGAGAAAGATTCACACTATCCTTCAAGAGTTATGCAAACTGAAGAGGAGATGCCAAGAGGCAGAAACTGACAACCTTGTGAGAAAATTTCCAGCGATGTATGATAGGATTAACACTTTCCAACACCTATTCCACGATTACACTATCACTGTGAAACAGATGATTGCAAAGGAAATTCCACTGATCCGGGCAGGTACAGTAAAAGAGGGAGCATTGGAGGAGATAACTGTAGGCAGGGCCAAGTCACCCTTCAGCAATGAAAGTGTGAGCAAGTGGCTGGATGCCACAGAGAGAGAAATCCATATGATGCAGGCCTGTGTCAGCGGGGTGGAAGGAACGTCAATAAAATTTGTACCAAATCAGACAGAGCTGGATGCCGAAATTCTCGCCGCAAATGCAACACATGTTATGTGCCTTGTTTTCACCTCACTGGGGTGCAGTGATTCCTACCTTTCAGCGATGTCCGACGCCTTGGAGTCAGCTAATTCAGAAAGCACTAAGTATGTCCCACCATCTACTGACGACCTGTGGTGTTACTCCAATGAGGTGGTAATGAGCACGAAAATGAAAGCCGACACCTTTTGCATGTTGGCCAGGAACATGAAGGACAGACGGAATGTCCGTTTCCTCACAACAGCCATAGCAAATCCAAAATACCAAGGAGCAACCGTCTACTATTACAAGGAGGGCAGACTGGAGTCTGAGGACTTTACATTTACTGCCATCCCATCTGTGGAGGACGTCAAAGACAGAAGAGATTTACTCTGGTGTAAGTAATTCTTCCTGCGTTGATTAACATTACAGCAAAAATAAACTTTATTCCTCTTTAGGTGTTATTTGGAAAATGTCATGGTGACACCTGCCATGTGTCCTTTTCCCCTAAACCCTAATATTGCCCATCTGAACCTGAACGATGACACTAATATTTCTTGCAATTGTGACAGCTATACCACATTCCCACCTTGCGGTTTGGAGTCCAGGGCAGGATTAGCCTTTAGATTAGCGGCGTGAAATTTACAAAGATAGACTCCCTTTTTGTCAACATAGGTGCAGCAGATCAATTTATTGAAATCTCAGGGGAAAAAGTGATTAGGAAGTATTTTGCTTAAAATAAATAACAGTAGAATAGATATATGAATATAATCGTCATTATATGAAGACATGCCATCACAAAATGTAGTTTGGATGTGGATGAGGATGACTGGTAACAGATTGTGTCCTGATCTTTCCATCAGATGCCTGTGACGTCACCTTCGACCCCTACACAGTGAGCGACTCCATCGGGCTTTCTGACGACAACAGATACGCAGAGTCTGGCAACCACCAGAAATATGATGCTAATCCAATGAGGTTTGACGGCTCTCAGACGGTGCTGTGCAAAGAGATGCTGACCGGGTGCCATTACTGGGAGGTGGAGTGGACCGGATACACTCATGCAGGTGTGACATATGTATCGATCGGCAGGAAAGGGATCACTGATGACTGCATCGTTGGACACAATCCCAGATCCTGGGCTTTAGGCCATGACCCCACAAGAGGTTACAGGGTGAAACATAATAAAGAGAGCATCGATGTCACTGTGCCCTCTCCTGTCTTTAAACGTCTGGGAATGTATCTCGACCTGTGTGGAGGCACTCTGTCCTACTACATAGTCTCCGGTAATGAGCTGCATCACATTTACACCTTCCGCGACACATTCACTGAGCCCGTTTATCCGGTCTTCGAGATTGGATGGGACGCTGACCACGGAACGGTCAGAATACTCTGAAACACAGTCACAGTTACTGTCAGGGTGCTACACAATCGTCTGAATACGTTATTTTTAGGAGATCCGTTTCATATTCTGTATCTCGATCTGCATCAAAATGCACAGTGACATTAATTGGATGCATGTACCTCCAGTTTGTGCCTCTTTGTTAATTACCATCACATTCGAGCCACAAAGCTAAGCATCTGTTCTTTTTTAATCAATATCTGGAGGTTTTTTTTTTTTTTTAAAAACTAAAGGTCACTTAAAAACCCCTGACACTGTTCTGAAAATCTCTCTCGTGTCCCCAGAGACTTCTATTTGGTCCTGATCTGATAAAAAAAAAAAAAGAAAAGAAACATCTGTCAGTTTTCTGTATGTGAGGCACAAACTGGAGCTTTGAGAAATCATCACCTCCTCTGTTGGGGTGAAAATACTCAGGAATACGGAAATACTAATTAATTCATTACCAGAATTAGGAAAGTAAATTTGATGATTTGCAAAAGCACGATAATTATTGAAGCCACAATCCTTGATCAAAATTCAAAAAACAGGATTCAGCAGCCAAGTTCAGAAACAACCAAAAATGTTTGTTTCTCTTTGTAGGTCAAACTTCCAATTTGTGAACACACGTGATTCATATGGTCACGGAAAGATTTGGCCTTTAACAACTCACTGTATTTTCAGTGTTTATAATATCGACAAACAAATGATGACACATGTGGACTTGTACTCACAGTGTGGTCTGATCACAGTTTGCTTCTCAAACAGGTTCATGCTGTTTTGACAAAACACACTTTGTCTGAACAACAAAAACAAAATGTCCCATTTCATGACAGGGTTTTACATAGAAACTGTCTCTCTGTCTAATCCTGAAAATAATAATAATAATATTTAGTGTTTGCTTTGATATGGTTTGACATCTCTTCTAAAAAACCTGCATTTAAAATCATTCTTTCTTTCTCTTTAAAGCCAAAGCTGATTATGTCTAACATCATAATTATTGTGTGCTGTCCCTTGTTTGAATTAGCAATTGTACTTCTTTGCTTTTTGTAACTATCAGGGTTCCATTAATCACGGGAAAGTAACAAAGTCATTCTAGGACGGTTCTTCCTCTCTTCTTAGTAGAAGTTCTACGTATGATGTACCACTCAGGAAACCTCTGCTTTAGTCACTGTATTACCATCATGACGACACTCTTTGTTCTCTCTTTGAGTCAGGAAATTAATAAAGTGGAGACCTGAGTTGAACATTTTGTGATGTGTACTTTCTTCATCAGTGCTGATGCTTGAGTTAACATGGAACCAGTCGAGTGGACATTTGCTGCCAGGCCACATAGAAATGACATAAATCTGTCCTCTAGGCAACTACTGTCCTCCACAGTAAAATGACCAAAACATTTGTTTACATTTGTCCAGCGTCCATCTTGTCCATCTCAAGCCACTGAGTAAATCAGGTGGTGATAGATGCCAAAGTGCTCAGCAAAATGTAAAGGCTGCTGTTAGTTTCCTGTTTCCTACTGAACGTCAACATCAGTTTCTTATGACCACGATCGTCACCCACTCATAAGCATGTGGTTAATATTGTGACCATGATGATGATGATGGTCCCATAACTTTAACAAACTAGTCATTTTAACCCAAACAAAGTCAAAGAACTTTGACCACACAAATAAAATCTGATCTATTCAATTCTGATTTGGGCCATTTTCATACATGGTCCAAAATCAGATATGGGTCTAATATTTTGCAATTCATCCTCAGTCTGAACAGTCACATTGCAATTCATGCAACTAGAGTACGGTTGGTGTTTTATGAGTTTTAATCCCATCAAACAAAACCAGCATTGGAGCCCTTCCCTCTAACTGCTGAGCATGAAACTAGCTAACCTCCTCCTTCATCTTCAGGTAGACAGAAAAAAAACTAGGAACGTCAAGGCAGCAGAGGAACAGAAGGCCGAGGCAAACTCTGAGGTTTCAACTCGGCAGGCAGAACAGAAGCAGGCAGAACAGAAGCAGGCAGAACAGAAGCAACAGAGAAGAATCCAGGAGAGTTTGCTGGAAAGTCTTGTATAACATGAAGAAACAGTCGTGGATGAGTGAACTGAAGAGGCTTAAATACTGGGTTGATTGGTGATTGGCTGCAGGTGGGATCACAGGTGACGAGGTGGGAGTGGCCGACAGGTGAGGTGAGGCAGAGGTGGGGTGAGTAGAAAAGTACTGGGTGAATGTGACTGTGACAGGCAGCTACATTTCTGTGGTACAAATACTTGAACAGATTCCAGTGTTTTGATCTGATTAACTGCCAAAAGTACGGAGAGATTTTTCTGTATTTTACAGAAAGAACTCAGGCCACAAAGTACAACTAACAGGATATGAAGCAAATCTCTAAAATGGGAATAGTTTGAATAGAACAGAATGACATTGTACACGTAAACAAGGGGGTGTTTTACTGATGCTGTTTCACATCCAAGCTCTTAAAAGTGAAGGAAACAAACTCCTCCAAGGAGTTTTAGTCAATAACTGACTGTTTGTCTGAAACTTTTCCGTATGAAACTCAACCAGCGGCTCAACAAGTGTAAAGGATTCTCTCATTCCCTGATTGTCAAAGTCAAAGGACTCTAACTTTGCCTCTTCGGTCGAGGACCATTAAATAAAAGGGTGTAAACAAACGTCTCGACTAGGAAGGAGAGAAAAAAGCGACTGAACAAAGTGAACAAAGACAGTAAGAGAATGAACATCCACAGCTCCTATCTCTCGTTGCTGAATGTGATTTTTAGCCTACAAATATCTTTAAATGTCCTCGAGCCGTAGAGAAAGCGTGATTCAGCGCTGGCAGGGAACACGATCCATCGCGCCAAAGCAGAGGCTGGTGGAGAGGAGAAGAAAAACCCATCACAGGCTGTGAAAGAGGAGTGGACACAATGAGAGGAGACGGCAGACGGAGGTTCGCTCCTCCTCGGCTCAGGTAAGAAATCTTTTGTATGTCGTTTGATCTCTTTCTGTTTGCTTCTATTGTCCCGCGCTCTCGTTCGTAGTCTGGTCCTGCCTCCTGCTCCGCCGCAGTTTGTGCCTCTACGTCCGTGTGAGAAAAGGTTTTTGAAGACAGCTTCCTGTACAAGATGTCCTGTTTGATTTGCCCACAATATTGAATTGAGAACGCGGCTTCACGGTTTGTCTGTTTCTGCTTTCACCGAGTTTCAGCTGCACGTCATCAAAAGTCGAACAAGGTTCTTTGATATCTAATTTCTCGCCCTACTAAGAACTTCCAGAACAAACAAGCTAATGAATAATGAATACATCTGTAATCATGGAGGTTAATTTACAGAATGGCTGTTTTTTCTTATGTGATGTCTTTATGTGGGAAACAAGCTGCTGGATGTGTCGTGTACCTTTATGTATATTACTGTCGATATCAAGCCCCCATCAGTCTCAGCAACAGGATGTATTACAGCTTTTTGCTTATTTATCTCAGAGCTCCCCAAAGGTCATAAAACTCACTCTGAATATTGAAAATAAGTTGTGCTGGCTTTTTGTGCCAGACGTTCTTCTTGTCTCAGTTTTTAATTTGCTTTGATGGAAGAAAGAAGATGAGACGAAGTTAAACCGTCCTTCCTCGCGTGAATCAAACCCTGTTGAACAGGAAGAATAATTGATCGTTCCACAGAAGCTCTCCCACCCTGCCTGCTCACAGCCGTCCAACGTGCTGCCGTCACTGCAGGAGTCACTTCATTTCATCACGCATGCTGCTGTAGTCAGATAAGAACAGAGCGCTGACATTAAAGCACAATCCAGAATGTGTTGTTCCAGGCTTCGTTAAGCTGCTCGAGGTACGAGGCAGGAAACACGGACGCACACGCCATTTTAGAACATCGGGGTCTCGTCTCAACACATTTTGAATTAATAATTGTTATAAAGTGAAATATAAAGAAAAGTTGATTTATATTTTCTCTTGAAGAAGCAAATGCACCAAACAGCAAAGTGTCAAAATCACATTTATTCATTTAGCAAAATGTCCAAAGTACAAATGAGGAACCAACCTTTGACAAGAAGAACATTTCTGCTCTCATTTGAGCTGAAGGAAGGTTTCACACTCACTCACACTCAGACTGTGTCAGGCCTTTCTCTAAGATTCCTGCTTTGTGATATCCTCTGTGTAAACGAAGAATTTAATGAAGAAATGTCCCAGTTAACATGAAGTAATGCAAACAATCAGACCTGCTTTATAAGACTGATAAACTTATGAATGACATAAAAATGACTTTGCCTCAGTTTTTGTATTTATTTCAAAACAAACCCATTTTCTTATGTATTCATTTTATTCCCAGGCCTTTGTCTGGAGAAGCTTGTTGTGTCTGAGCCCTCGTTCACTGGAGGACACACATCCTGAAGAGACGCGACCTCATCATCCAGTGTGAAGCAGCAACAAAACCTGGATCATTTAAAAGGATCGGTTTTTATAGTCAAACACTTATTAAAGGTAAGGAATGAAATCGGGTCCAACTGCTCGGTCGACAGCGCCTGAAGGCACAGAAGAGACAGAAGACACAGCTGACTCTGGCTCAGTTATATCAGGTCGAACGTAGACGCCATTATTCTCATCTTAAATTACATTGGTGCTACCCATCCTCACCACAAACAATCTGACGGCTCATGTGTTTTGGTTCTGAGCCAAACGAGGAGCTGGACAGAGTTCGATGTTTAGAAGTTCAGTCAGCGCCTCAGGTGAGAGTCGGGGCTGGATGGTCGGTCGATGAGGAGCAGACAGCAGGTCAATATAATTCATTATCAAGTTTACTCAACCAAACATGTGCAACATGTCATGTGACAGAACACGACCTGATAGGCCAAGAGGTCTGATCGATTCCATCCAGGCTCGATTTGTTGCCCTTGGTTCACATCTGAATTTAGCATTTTGAATCTTAGTGTCTGAAGTGAAACCGCATTTGTTTGACTTTCTGAATATTGAGAACGGAAAGAGTTTTTAATTGCAGTATTTTCAAAGAGAGAATTCAGACCAGATACGTTTTCAAAGTGAAATATTTTTCAGTGGTATTTAAATTTCAGCATTATTCAGTAGTGAAGTTTTCAGTTTCTTATAAGATTCAGATCCTCGTGGCCTTAATTCTACAAAGATACAAAGAAACATAACATGTCCACGACAGAACAGGTCTGTTTCATCCTCAGCTCTTGTTGCTCTACAAACGTCCCGGCTTCACAATCATCATCATATGTGTCACTTTGAATTCATGTCAGGTTTTCAGTGTGTTAGACCTCGAGGGTTTAATCAGGTGAGAAATAACAGCTGTGTATTGTCAAGCACACAAACCCCGACTGGAATCATCGTTTCCTTTGTCCTCAGATAAAATTACTGTCCAATATATAACTGGTGACATTAAAGCTGAAACATTTCTGCTAAGTTTTATTCTGCAGACAAACTCTGGCTGCTTAAAGATTAACACACACACACACACACACACACACACACACACACACACACAAGTCTCCCTCTGAGTCTCTTCACACACAAACCTGAAGGTGTGAGTCGTAGAAGAAGGAATGAGCACAGCTCGGTGCGCAGGGCAGCGAGGCGGCAGGTATTGATGACACTGCAGCGACTTATCGCCTCGCTCTTCTCCACCTGTCTGACACACCTCCCTCTCCTCTTCTGCCTCGTTTGTTCCTCTCTTCTCTCCGACTCGTCTCGTGCAATTTGACAACACGAGCACTGCGTCTTCAAATGCAGATCATGCAGCGTTGAGAGAAATCGGTCTCCCCCGGAGGAAACGACCCTGAGGAGAAGACATGACGAGAAACAGACGCTGGTTTAAAATGGAAGAATTCAGTGGTTTAGCTGCTCAGCTCAGACAGTTTGAGGGTGCAGAGGAAAAATGTTTCTCCTATTATAACTTATATTAATAAGATACTATAGAACAATACAATTCAACTTGTCTTCTTTTGTTAAATGATTTGATCTATATTGTATAAATTGATTTATGCCTCAAATGAGTGAATTAATGGCACCAACAATAATTGTGTGTCAAAAATAATTCATTAAAAAATTAAGTGCATACATAAATAGAGTGAGCTCAGTTTACTGACTTGGCAGTTTGTACATTCAAGTGAACCAGGTGAATCATTTTGAAATTTCTGGCCACTTCTTCTTTGTAATTACTCTTAATATTCGAAACAAGTGCTCGTGTTTATTTACACCATTTCCGCTCCCCAAAAGTACAAAATGAGGGTTAATACAGAACAAGAATATTAAACGACAGGCTCCACGTCTTTGTGTAGAAATCCCCAGAGTAATTTTAACTGTGGGTTTGACCAGAGGACACGGCTGAAGGAGGCACGAGCTCCTTTCTGTTTGTGACCCTCTTACTCCCTCCAGCTCCTCTCTCCTCCGTCTACCGACTTTCTCACACCCTCCTCCTTCTCTCGCCATCTCTGCCTCATTCCCATTCGACTCACGCCGCTCTGTTTAGTCGCCTCCTCTCCTCCTATATTCTGCCCATTTTCTGCCCCAGCGGCTCCTCACAAACACCGACAGTATTGGCGTGTAGAGGACTGCGCTGTAACAGCTCGTGGACACACAGCATTAGTCACAGAGGCCTGGATGCACACTAAGATGTGAAGACATTGCTTTAAAAGGGCCGGTGTCTGTGCAATAGGGTGAGAACAGCAACTGATGAAGTTCAGAACGAACCGTCGGCAAAGTTGTTCCAAGTTCTGCCACGTTAATGTTGATTCTTCATATCAGTGTTCAGCAGGTCAGCGTCACTGTCTGAAAGTCAGGAGTCTCAACACCATGATGTGGCCTGAAAGTGGCCTGTGACGGATGAAAGGCTCGTTCCCAGAACTGAACAACACCTCTTCAATCACACTGTAATCTTGAATACAACAACATGATGAAGTGTCTAAAGGTTACGAGCTTTATGAATACGTGCAAACATTGGTCTGACTGCTGTTGGACGACCTGTTGATCCTGGGGTCTGTATGGACGTGTGGTCAGCAGGTGTAAGTGCTATAATAAGCCTGCTCACACACACATTTGTGCTTGAATGTTTCTAAGTATCCAGTCTCTGTGCTCCACCCTGAGGTTCATCACGACCAGCCGACGTCCAGAAATCTGAACCATCACCTCAACACGTCCTCTGACCACAGCGTGATCCACAGTGATGTCATGAAATAGACTTGACTGGATCAAACAAGGTGGGGGCTGATAGTTTTTACATTTTCATTCAGTTTCTTACAGAAATCCCATTTCAACAACGCTGGACTTGATTTATCTGTGCGTCTGTTAGAGAGGACAGCGTGACGGCAAGAACAAAGTGTGTGTGTGCTTCATGCAGCTCTTCTCAGTAACACACCTGTGCAGGTATAAGACTCACACAAGTTGTTCAGGCTTTTATGCATTTAAATGCTTACAAGCACACAGAGCAGTCTGATTATAGTGCGCGCGCACACACACACACACACACACACACACACACACACACACACACACACACACACACACACACACACACACACACACACACACACCCTGCAGCCCTTTGATAACACTTGTTGTGTTGTTGTGTTTTCTGTATCTGCACTGCAGGGCTTTGTGTTCATGACAATAACAGAGCGGCACAGCGCTGAACAACCAGATGAAGGACAGAGGGAAGAAAATCTCAAACAATCAGGGACGAAGGGACAAGTGTGCACAACAGACAGAGACAGAGGGACGGGGGGAGGGGGACTATTCAGACACAGGGACTGATCAAACCCGAGGGCGTAAAAAACTGGTGAAAAGAGCTGCTGCCATTCATTTGCTGGATTGTTGATTTGCAGGATGAATGGTTGCACAGACGCAGGCTTGTTTGTGTGGGTGTGTTTATCAGTGTTTTTAAAAAGTATAATTCCACTTGATGAAATGTTAAAGATCTCTGAGGGAAAACTGGAGGTGAATAAAAGCAGTGATTACAGCAACTCAATCACGCTGGCAATAACACATCAAATAAAGATGAAACAGAACCAATTTTCACAACCTGTAAAACATGATCACCTGAAGCCCACAGAGCAACGCTCAGAGCCCAGAACACCATCATTAATCTCTCAGGCGAACACAGAAGAGGCTGCACACCCGACAAAGCCTCGCGTTCTTCGTCTGCAGTCACCTCCAACCGGCCGGGATTAGCAGCAGCAGCGAACACCTGCATCGACCATCGAGGAAAACAGACAGTAACACTGTGACGTCTCTATCATCAGTTTTAGCTTCTTCAAATCC
>JAFREQ010000064.1:687500-932500 GCA_025331565.1 Holacanthus passer | reverse complement strand
TTTGGCGTCCGGTGAATGAAACGAATGTTGCCTCTCTGTTCGTCTGTGCTGAGGTTTCCAAAGGAGCCTCGGCGTGTTTCGTCCATGTAAACAGGTGAAACACACACGCTCAGGTTCCTGCAGCATCAGACGACGTACAGGCGTCTTAGCAGAGCAGAACAAGTCCTGAAAATGAATTATTGATCATTACGCTGGCTCCTCTGTGCTCCACTAATCCTCCACCAAACACAACACTTTGACATTTAGCATCATTCTCTATGTGAGGTTTTTGTGCCTCGTAGCTTTCACTCACACATTTCATCACATTCATTAAGAAACAAGCCAAACAGTGAGAGTAAGGCCGAGGCCTCTCTTGAGCAAAAACCACGTTCAGAAGTTACTGTCTGTCGAAAGTTTGAAACATTTTTGCTCTGCTGGAGAATATTGTTTCCAATATTTAAGCTCCAATAAGGATAAATTGTAATGTTTGAATTCTGTTTACTTTTCTGTGACTTTTTGTCAGAACAAAACTCCACCGAGACTTTGAGACAGAACCCAGAGTCTCAAATCAGTCCCTCGAATCAGTGAACTCAATTAGTGAATTGAATATACGAAGATGAGTCATTGGGACCTTCAGCCCAGCTCAAATCTCTAGAATAAGTTGTGTCCTCAAAATACTAAATCTCACCCTCAGATTTTTTCAACCTGTGTTAATTGACTTCTTTGGCCTCTTGGTGGCTGTGAAACAACTTTCACATATGATCGGCTGGAACGTGTGTTAACATTAGTCCAGCAGACGTGAAGCAGCACAGGAGCCGTCAACACCTGATAAACTGGATATGAGTCCAGTATTTACTCAACCTGAAAAACAACCTGTAGTTGGAACAACATCCGAGTCCTGGCTGCAGAAACCAAACACTCCAAAACCACAGAGGGAGTTTAAACACACACACTTCAGTTGGCCTCTTGCTTCTTACTTCAGAGGGGCAGCAATAAACTTTCATTTCTCTACTCTGACAATGAAAGTTTACACAAACATTGACGTGTTTGGTTTGGTTGAAAGTTCTTTGTGAGGAAGCTGTTGGTTGATAACTGAAGAAATGTGAGTCGACTGTGAGTTCGGAGTCGTCTGCGGCACCGAGGATGATCAGAGCGAGCAACGTGAGCTGGCTGGAGCCGACTGACAGGTGAGTACAGCTGCAGGGAACAACACGAGAAGACATTCACACACACACTGAGACACACACACACTTTTTAACACACACAAACTCGCGTGCATCACATTGAGATACTAATGACACCACTGAACAGAAAACCCTGACCTTCCCTCTGCACCGCCGCACAACTCAGACAGCAAATCATCTATCGGCCCAAACATTTCACAGCAAAGGAAAAGACATTCCACACACACACGCACACACACACACTCACACACACACACACACACACACTCACACAGACTTTTGCAGTGTGTGCGTTTCTGTGTTTCCTGTGGTAACTGTGCAAACAAAGGCACAAAATGTTTCATCAATTAAAGATATTGTGAAAATGTAATAAGCCACCAACACTGTTTGACACAACACGTCGATGTGCATCCGTAACGGCTGCTGTATCTGCAATTTAAGACAAAAGCAGCAAAACAGCTTAAGTTGGTTTTAATAAAGAAAAATCTGCCGGCGTTAAAACCCAGAGCTCGTTAAAAAACACTCAGCAAAACACAGAAGTCACCCCGGACTCAGCTCTCAGCTTGATTCACAGGAAGAATCATGTTTGATATTGTTCTAACATTCAGGCTCAAACCTGCAGATGGTTTTAAACCTGACGCTGAGCTCGCGGCTCACTGCGTCCCCTCCCTCCGTGTGTGTGTGTGTGAAAATAAATCTGAAATAAGAATTTAGAGAGAGGGCTGCAGACAAAGGAACAACAGTAAGTCATTATTATCAGTCATCGTGTCACATGACCACAAACACAACTCAATAGCTTCACTCTCCTTTTAGCTCTGGTTGAAGTTTCTGTGGCTCCTCAGCAGCTCGATGCTCCACCTGCTCCACCAGCTGGTTTCTAACTGCGTCTGTGGAGATGATTCTCTGTGTGTTTGTCACTATGAACAACTCATTTCCTCCTTTGTTGATGTAGAAACGCTGATTCGAGCAGCTTGAAGCGAAGGCTCTTCGCAGCTCGTCATGTTGGTTTTACCTCATGTTTCTTAGACACAGTCAGATCAGGTCTGACAGAGACTCTGTCCTCAGGCTGTTCAGCTCCTCCTCTGCACTCCACCACAAAAACAGACTTTTTCAGTTCAATTTTTGTTTCGTGAGTAACATTGAGGGACGACACCATTTCATTATACAACCCTGTGTTACAGAATGAAGGTATTAAATAACCATGAACAGACGTACAAACGGAACTTCAGGTGTTATTGTCGGCGAACGTCTCTGATTGGCTGAACAGAACGCAGCTGTCAATAATACAGAGTGAACCGAGCATGAATATTAAACACAGCATCACAGCTCTTTTCTTCTCCATCACACACACACACACACACACACTCACACTCATTGACATAACACATTCTCTAACCTTTCACCCCTCAGTGTGACTCTGCAGCCGCCTGCTCCGTCCACACTGTGTGGAGTTTGTACCACTGAGACTAGAGGAGAGTCAGGCAGCATCACAGCGACACCACATGCTGAGATGCTTCAGCTCATCTCCTCGATGCTGCAAGTGTGTGTGTGTGTGTGTGTGTGTGTGTGTGTGTGTGTGTGTGTGTGTGTGCATGTAAAGCTTACAAAGGAAGAGTGCAGCCAATTTTACAATGTGCAGTTGGCAGATGAGAAAGCAAGAGTGTGTGTGTGTGTGTGTGTGTGTGTGTGTGTTGTGAACTTACAGCCTGTGAATACCTGGGAGGAGGAGAGGCAGAGGAGTGAAAAAAGAAATGTGTTTATTGAAAAAAGATAGAAAGATAGAAAGAAAGAAAGACAGAAAGACAGATCTGCTCGCTATTAAAAGTTTCATCTGCAGGCGGCAGGCCGTGCCTAAAGCAAGTTTGCCGCTCAATGATTAATTTATCTTTACACCAATCCCACAGGAGAACTGTGTGTGTGTGTGTGTGTGTGTGCCTGTTACAAGCATTGGCAGCCTGGATACAGTAAAACAACACAAACTGCTCGTGGGCGCCGAGTTACATATATATAAAATGTGTGTATGTTTGAAAAGGCGTCAGCAACAGAGAGCACACGTCTGCAGCTCTGACACAGTGTGTAGTGACAGACTGAAAACAGCCTATTGATTTATTGTCAATAAATCCAATGAAAAGATCAAACCAACATCTCTCTGTCTCTGTCTCTGTCTCTCAGCCTGAAGCCAAATGATTCCTTCTGAAGGCACAAAACTTTCAAAACATACCACAAATATATAGTTTTATTATTATAAAAGCTCAGTCATTTCTCAGAACAGTTGCTCACTGTTGTTTTCAATCAACCAAACAGGAGGAAATGGTGCTTTTTTTCGGGAGTATTTATACATATATATATATATATATATATATGAAGAGGAGTTTGTGGAATAAAGATGAACAAATATTCCCAATCGATGGGCCTGAACTCAAACTGGTTTCTATGAGAGAAGAAGTAGAAGAAGACACAGATCATCTGGTTCCCTGTGTCTGGGAGTTCAGCTCGTCACCTGGAGAGCTGAGAAGAACAAACAGCTCAAACTTCATCTCAAACACACACGATGGGTTTGACCTCTTTGTTCCAGCTTTAAAAACCTCCCTGCTTCCTCTCTGTCGGCGGCGGCGCGGCCGTCCTGCTCTGCACAGAGGCTGAGCGCCGCTCTCAGTGTTCATCACATTCATAGACTCAGATTCATTTCATGGTGAAAGACATTCATGGTGTCTGATTTATGATTAATGAGCTTAAACAAGACAATGCATTGATATTTTGCTCAAACTCCAACAGTTTTGCTCCTAATGAGTCTTAAATGTGTTTTTCTTGAAACAAGTGAAACATAAACCTGCCGACAGGAAAGAGCTCCTCACGCCGTGATTGGCCGGTGGTGAGGAGGTGAGAGAGGAGCCGGGGTTTCAACTTCTCCTTCAGGCTCCTTTCAGCTTTTTTCACTCTCGATACAGCTACATCAGGCACATGTGAACGACCGAGTGCAACACTGCGAATGTCTGAAAATGCACAGCATCAATTCCATATCTGAAAAACTGAAAAATGCTTTTGTTGCTGAACGGGATCAAATCCCTGCAGCCGAGCTGCAACATCTGGTGGGAAGCCTGAAACCACAGGTGTGGATGTGTTTAGGAAGGACACGTTTGTGGACTGTTCAGGTGTCCACATACTTTTTGCCATATGATGTATTTACAACATGATTGTCTGTCTCTCCGTTTCAGCCTCACTGAGCCAGCATATTTTCCCCCTGACCTCTCTGTGTTTTCCCACCTCATTCCTCTTCGAACACTTTCAAACTTTCCTCTCACTCTGTCTGCAGCGCTGCAACCAGAAAAGTTGAAGAAGTCCCTCGACTCTGCTCGTCCTCCCCTTCTATCATCTTTACCTGTCTGTCTCTCTGTCAGTCTGTCCGACCACACTCTCCCTCTTCGAAAGCGCGGACAGGCGGGAACCTACTTTCCCCCACACAGAACTCCGTGGGGGACAGATTTCAGCATTGCACGTTAAATTATTGATGAAGCGTCCCCTTCCTCTTCTCTTCTCTCCCCCGAGGCTTCGTGCTGAGGGACGCTGAGAGGAAACAGAAATCTCTGAGGACTCCCTCTGCATCTCAACACACCACAGTGCGAGCGCAGACACACAGTCGACTGCAGGCGTCGACGGGCTCATCTGGTCCTCACACGACAACATCCACCCACAAACACACAGTATATGATGCAGAGTGGAAAATACACTTTACACTGTTGAATGATCTCTGAGGAATTCATTCAAATCTGACACAAAAACACAAGTACATGACTTGAGCAGGATGAGTTGCAGTCTAATTTCCCAACAGTGGCCCCTAGAGGCTGCTCAGGTCATTACACATCATGATAAAAGTGTTGGCTTATAAGTTAAGCATCAAAGTTTGATCAATCAAATCAAGTTCAAGTCCACTGACTAGCTTTTTCTGGCATTTCAAGCACATCACACGGTCTTCATCAGTCCTACAAGTGTTTGTCACATGAACGATGTAAAATATCAGTTTACTGTCACTTTATTTCTCAGTGGCTCCTCAGTCTCTGTCCAGGGTGCTGAACTCTCTCTGTGAGACTGGAGACATTGTCCAAGGTGCTGAAACAACCTGAAGCATTTCAGTGAACTTTATTTTATTTTGAGCTGTTCACATTTAAAGAGACATTTTATTAGTTCATCTCCACCCAGAGAGGAAGACGTCCGAGACGTCGCCTGCAGAAATCTGTAATTAGAACCCGAACGTTCCCGCGGCCTCGTGGTCCAGAGCTGACGCTGATGTGTTTGCAACTGTTTCTGTGAACTTCCCTTCTGTGTTGCCTGTTTTTAAGAATAAGAATAATTTTGGTTAATTTAAGTCAAGTATGTTTGTGTAGCTCAGCATGACGTTAAATGTCTGAACACGTTTTACAGCAACAGTTTTCAACTCACACAATTTAAACCTGGAAAAGCTATGAAATATATTTTTTCACATGCATCAATATTTTCAACTTGCATGTTTCTTTTTGGAAAAAAATGATTACGCAGATCTTTTTTTTTAGTATAGTCAAGCACGAGTCAAGTGAGTGTTATGTTTCTGTATGTGTGAACTGTCAGTGGTAAATGTTAGGATCGTTCTAATGTGAGACCGATTGTTCATGGAAAGTAAAACTGTGCTGTACTTCTGATACTTCAAATATATTTTACTGCTGATACTTCAGTATCTTTGCTTCAGTAAAACTTTGCCGGACTTCTACCTGTAATGGAATATTTTTACATTGTGGTGTTGCTACAGTGTGTGTGTGTGTGTGTGTGTGTGTGTGTGTGTGTGTGTGTGTGTGTGTGTGTCCCTGCTGAGTATTAAAAGTGGAACAGCAGCTGGTTTGAGCTGCTGTCTCAGTCTGTCAGCCCAGTTATTAGACAACACTGGCTGACTAACACACTGCTGTGCTGTTTACTGCCACAGGGGGATACACACACACACACACACACACACACACACACACACACACACACACACACACACACACCTGCATCAGATCCCTCATCTGCTCAGGAACAAGCCAAGCTAAAGTCACTCACTCACTCACCACACAAACATATATTTTTAAACCACTGTAAATTCACAGACCAACAGTGTGTGAGTTTACAGTTTGTAGTAAAGTAACACGTCCTGATAAAATGGAAGATAAAAGTAAAGATCCTCCACCAACTATCATTAATCCTCACTGCTGTTTGATGTTTGCTGGCTTTTAGTAGCGGCTGCTCACAGTTCTGCAGTTGAGCAGCAAACAGCATCATGATTTCTGGCTGTGTCACAGTTAGAGGAGCCGCTTTTCAGCTTCAAGGTCACATGTTAACATCCAGATGTGGAGGACGCTGAACCTCAGCAGCTGCATCGTCTCCCAGCAACAGAGAAACTCTTTCAAATCCAAGCTGTAATTGACAGAGCGGCAGGAGAAACTGCAGGAATTCTTTAGTCTATGAATAATGTAGGCTTTGGAGAACGTTTGGACAGGATGTCAAAACACGTCATTTTCAATTCACCCAAAGTTTGGCTTCGACTGCTGAAGAAACACCAGCTCTGTTTCCTCCATCGCCGCCCTGACAGACGTGGAACCAGCCACGGCAGAGGAACAGCTGTCAATCAAAACTTCTGTTCCGCCAACTGAGGCCGAGACGAACCAGATGCTGAAGCTGCCGAATCGTCAGCCAACGAGGGCGCCTGGTTCTCTCCAGCAGGAAATACAGGTCAACCAAAGCATCTCCAGCAGAATCCTTCGGCCGGACTGAGGCGTCACAGTTCAGGTGTTTCTGCTCCGATTCATCAAATCATGACGGGAATCCAAACTCTTCATGTTGTTGGTGTTTTACCAACACATGCTGTACAAGTGAGTTTGATCTCCACATCCTGGTTCACGAGGACATTAATGCTCTAACTCTCTCCTGTCAATCTGCAGCTGCTACAAGCCAAAGCCTGATTGGTCACTGAGCAGCCGTCGGCCTTCAGTTGTTGGGTGAGAGCCAATCACATCTCATTAAGCCTCTCTTGCTCATCCACCTGCTGGCCAAGACGCAACACACACACACACACACACACACACACAGGTCAGCAGAAAGCCGATTACACATAAATAACACAAACACAGAATCGAGTGCACAGACACAAACACCCGCAGGTGTTCATGCACAGAGACGGACAGAACGACGGCCAAGGTCATTCAAGCCAGCACACACACAAAATTACACGCTGTCGGTCGAGGCTTGCTTTAATGAGCCGGTGTTGTATAATTTAGCAGACATCACTGTGCGTGTGTGTGTGTGTGTGTCTGTGTGTTGCCTCTTCTAACCTCAACAAATATGGAGACGAGTCAGTGTCGAGCAGCGTTTTGAAACAGCTGTTTAAATCCTGATGTTTGAGTTTTCTTATAAATGAACATGAAGTGACAGCTTTTACTGGTGGAAAGGAACTAAGTACATTTACTTAAATGATGTAGTAGTGCAGTTTTGAGGTACTTTACTTGGTAATTTCCAGACTTTTTACTTCACTATATTTGATAGTTTTAGCTTTACTTTGCAGATTCAGATTATAAATACAAAATTTGGAAATGTTATAGAATCAAAAACAGCCGAGCAGAAAAACAATATAACCACATTAGCAGCTCGCACACACACACACACACACACACACACACTCAGCTAAAAATCAGCAGATCCTTATTTGGTGGTATTAACAAGATTAAAGTAGAAAACCTTCTGAAATGATGTTAACAAGCATTAAACCACATTAAACACTGTTTGACCACAACATGATTTGCTTTAATGTTATAAATCGTTTCCAACGGCTGCGAGATGATTTTCAGAAACGACAGGAAACAATCACTGTGGTTTGTCATCTGTCTGAACAACTTTCTGCAAACTCTGCACTCACTGAAGTCGAGTCCTCGACATCGTGCTTCGCTGCCGCAGCTCACTGGGACTCTTTCCCACGAGGACAAGTCAAAATGTCTCCACTGTCCCGAGGAGACGTCCAGCCAGGTGACATAACTGAAAACACCTGAGCAAGTGGATCATATGTGTTTAAAGCCACGTTTCACGTCTGAAGGCGGAGAATGTTCCACTTACACAGATCTGAGAAACACTTCACTCCTTCTTGTTTTCATCACACAAAATTACACTGCAGTCGATACAAAAAATGATTTGTTAGATTTTCCTCACAAAAAAAACAAATTGTCGCCTCAGTGCTCCAGCTCAATATTTTTCCCTGCTTTATTTTTCTTCAGAACACACACACACACACACACACACACACACACACACACACACACACACTTAGCTTTGCGAGGCAATCAGCATCTCATTCACAGCTGGAGTCTGGCAGCAGGTAACGCACACACAGCTTCAGGCTCATCAGCAGCCCTGCTTTCAGCTTCCCTGCTGTCTTTAACTATCCTTCAGCAGGAATGCAGAATATTGGGAATCGAGGGCACGCACACACACACACACACACACACACACACACACACACACACACACACACAGACACACACACACACACACACACACACACACACAGACACACACACACACACACACACACACACACACATACACACACACACACACACACACACACACACACACACAGAGACATACACACACGAAGAAGTGTGGCCAACTCACAACGTGGGTGGTGTTAGTGCCTCACTTGACCATTTGAGTCATACAGGAAGAGAGAGAGAGACAGAGACAGAGACAGAGAGAGAGAGACAGAGAGACAGAGAGAGAGAGAGAGAGAGAGAGAGAGAGAGAGAGAGAGAGAGAGAGGGAGAGAGACAGAGAGAGAGAGAGAGAGAGAGAGAGAGAGAGAGAGAGAGAGAGAGAGAGAGAGAGAGAGAGAGAGAGAGAGACAGAGAGAGAGAGAGAGAGAGAGAGAGAGAGAGAGAGAGAGACAGAGAGAGACAGAGAGAGAGAGAGAGAGAGAGAGAGAGAGAGGATGTAACTGCACAACCTCCAGGTTAAATCCAAAAATCCCTTAATAGGAACGCTGCTTGCTGTGTCATTTGTTTATTACACACAGAGACTGAGTAGTGAACCACACAGCCTCTGGTGGCCTGTTCCAAGCTACACACACACACACACACACACACACACAGGTTTATTGAGTGTCTGCTGTTGAATTTTCTTTAATTAGCAGAGAGGCTGCACGGTGCAAGTGAACACTTTAACACCTACCTGCCCCTAGTGTGTGTGTGTGTGTGTGTGCGTGTGTGCGTGTGTGTCTGTGTGTGTGTGTGTGTGTCTGTGTGTGTGTGTGTGTGTGTGTGTGTGTCTGTGTGTGTGTGTGTCTGTGTGTGTGTGTGTGTGTGTGTGTGTGTGTGTGTCTGTGTGTGTGTGATTACATATTTGATTTCCATATCTGGAAGGACTAATTTGATTGGTAAACATGTAATTGTCTCTGTAACGTGTCTGTCCTCTGCTGTGATGTTTGTGTGTCTTCAGAATCAGAGTCAGCTTTATTGGCAGGTGTGTGTACACATACCTTACGTATAAGAAGACTAACAACAAAGAGTAGACGAACACGTCCCTAAACCAAAACTGTCTTCATGTATGGACCCGCCGGGACGCAGACGAACACTCTGTACAGAGAGGACGGATCCATTATGAACAGCACAGAGTCGTCATTTATTCCAACAACTGTGAAGAAGAAGAAGAGTTTTCCATGTTTTATTCTGTTTACCACAAATTTCCATCACTGCAACATTTGCTAAATCATCTCATCAGTGTTTCGGCTGCTTTTCCTTCCTTCCACACAGCCGCTGGTCACGGTTCATTTTGATAAAAATCAGCTCCAAAGAGATGTCAAAATCACAAGGTCATGAATTTGCCATGAAGTATGAAAAAGCTCCCTGTTGGTGCAGTCGAGCCTTTGAGACTTTGCAGTTTCGGATTTGTCTTTGAAAGCTGATCTGAACAATATAAATGTTGAAACACAGATTCAGAACACAGACAGTTTTCATCAGGTGAATTATTATCTGCTGTCTGAGGACAGGAAATCAAAAAACTGACAATGTGACGTTTTCAGGTAAAATGTGACAATAAAAGAGAGAAATAGTCCTTTAAAGGTTTTATGCAAATACGACGTAAAACACAAAAACAAACACTGATTATATGAACTGAACAGAAGTCTCCTCTGCTTCCTTCTTCTTTTCTGATCTCCTCGATGTTTGTGTGTCTCTCTCTCCTTCCTCTCTTCCTCCAGTCTTCTGTTTCTCGGAGCCACAGCTCCCTCCATTGGATCACTGCCGCGCCAGCACACGTCTGCGCTTCCATAGTGATGAGGAGCCCTGAAACCATGCTTTCCCACTGCCCACGTCTTAGTCCTTCAACTTCAACGGCCGCAGCGAGGACTGAACAAAATATTCCAAAATGTCCTCAGTTTCAAAAAAGCATCAACACTTTCCAAAACATGCTTTGGAAGCAACGTCTGCACTAATGAAAAATGTCCTCGGTTTCCAAACATGTCTCACATTTCAGAATGTACTGAAGTCCAACTAACTAACTTTACACCAAACCAAAACTTGGGGAAAGTTAAGTTCGAGTCCAGGTGAAGTTTTATGAAGGATAAAGATGAAAAATATGCAGTAAATGTATCTTATAAATGAATTCTCTGGTTTTCCATTTCTTGTAGGTCATCGAAGTGTGAACACGTCCAGATACAGTTTGAGTATCTTTACCTTGATGTGATACCTCCGGCCTCTGTGTCGTCTCCATCCTCCTTCTTTCTGTTTTGTTTAAATATGCATTAGCACAAAGTCTCAGCTCATGAGCAGTAAAACATAAATGAACACGTAGACAGAAAAGCGACTGCAGTAAGTTATAATTTAGCTCCTTATCCCGTTGGCTCATCTTCCTCTCTCTCTCTCCTCCCGGGCGGGATTCATAATCCGACCCGACATTTCTGACATCTCCTCTCCCTCCTGCCTCGTGCATCTATAATTAATCATCGGTTGGTGGGGGTTACAGGAGCAGCGTCAGCCGGCAGAAACAGGTAGAGGTCACGGGGTCAAGTTATCACGGTGAGACAAACATGCCCGAACGGATCGTCCGTCAAAGCCGCAGACAGCTGAGAAAACCAGGAGAGACGTGGAGTTCAGAGCAGCGGGGAGGAGGTCTGAAAGCAGAGGAAACCACATGAAACTAAATCATATATGACAGTTGGGACATGAAACAGAGTGCGACGTGATGCAACGTGATGATATGATGCATGAAAAGGTGCGAAGTGAACTGTAATGAGTTCGGACAGTGAATACTTGTTTCTGATTGGCTGGGAGGTTTGAAGTTTGACAGTCCAGAGTCCACTAACCAGCCTCATCCAGAGCTTTCAACCAACATCTCACTGTCAGGTTCTGCAGAGCTTGTCAGGGAAACACACACACACACACACACACACACAGCCTGCAGTTTCTTCACCTGCGGCCAGACATTGTTTAATAATGTTATTGATCGCTGCGCCTGTGCACTGACACGTGATCAGCCTGCTGGAGTGAAACACACACACACACACACACACACACACACACACACACACACACACACACACACACACACACACACACACACACACACACGCAGCCAAAAGAATCAATAATGTCTTCTGATCTGGAGAAACAAATCTATTGATACACAGATGTAGGTCTTGCGACAGCAGCTCCGTCTGGTGCAGTCGAACACGTGACTTCCTGCCTCCGAGCTCGGACCACACCCATCTTCAGACTCAGCCTTCACTTTGATCCCAACTAGAAACTGACTGCATCACTAACTCACTGACGGACACATTAACAAAGCATAAAGTGTTTCTGCGGTTCTTCCTGCCACAGAACCACAAACACACAGATTCACAAGGTTAAAACGAAGCAGCCGCACTGATCACGGCTGGTGAAGAAAGAAAGAGAGAAAACAATGTTTATTGAGAAACTGCATCGAGTCAGACAGCAGCGTTTTCTACTGCACCATCAATAATACATATACTGACTCACTGTAAACACACACACACACACACACACACACACACACACACACTGCAGCTACACTAAAACATCGGAGAGAAGATTCATTTCCTGACACCTGATCCTGAGGGGCAGCTTCAGTCCAGAACAGCTCAGACTAATAAATGACATCTATAGTTTCCAATGTGACCAACACAGTTTGTTCCTTAAACATCTTAAAGTGAAAGTGCAGCAATTTATTAGTTCTTCTTCATCGAGTTCTTCTGGACTGAATCGTCACGCTGAGCCTCAACAGATCAGAACAGCACCAGGAGACTCTTTGATCATCGCTGGTGGGAAATGAATCGTGAACCTACAGGAGGGACGGAGACACACCGTTCTGGAAAGTGAGGACATTTTTAGAGGAGGACACTCACAAAAACCGAGACTATTCTTGGAAAGTGGGGAACTTTTAAAAGAACAGCATTTTTTAAAAGTCGGGACACTTTTGGACGGGGAAGGTGTTTTGGGACAGAACGTTGGTCAGACACAGTGAGAACAGTACAAGTGTGTGTGTGTGTGTGTGTGTGTGTGCAGGAGAGACAGCGAACGCCTCAGATTACACTGGAGAAACATCCCATCAATAATAAAAACTCAAACACACATTTACTGACCATAACAAACACACAGTGAAAGTCCTGAGGGGCCGATAGAGGAGGCCCATCTTTCATTAGTGGGGCAACACGCCTGATTAGACTCCTCATGGCCACACACACACACACACACACACACACACACACACACACACACACACACAGCTGGCCTAATCAATGATTAGTAATTGGACCTGCAGGGAGAGGGAGCAGGAGGGTCCTGTGATGTGTAGTGACACAAATGAGTGTGTGTGTTTGTGTCTGAAGGGAAACACAATGAGGGAGGAAGGAAGACTCACTGGTGTGAAATGAGACAAATGAGTGTGTCCAGGCCTTTGTGTGTGTGTGTGTTTGTGTTCATTCTAGTGTGTGGCTGTGTGAGTGTATGGCCATCGATCGGTATGTGTCCTGTGTGTGTGTGTGTGTGTGTGTGTGTGTGTTCCTGCTGCATCACAACATCAAAGAGTTTTTGTCTCTTCAGAGTCCCGACGCTCCGAGTCGACAGTCGGCCGTCGTTGGGCCGTGGACGCACGACCGTCACCTGTAGTTTGTCCGGTGTCTCCAGGCAGCTGATTCAGCGAGTCGAATCAGTGAGAGGGAGCTCTCTGATTGGCTGTTGGCAGGCGAACAAGTGGTTTTAGGCATCTGATGTAACTTTTCCTTATTTACTACCTTTTCTCTTTTTCCACCAGAAACACACCACATGCATCACACAAGTTGTGAAAGGTGTTGAGCTACGATGGGTCAGGGTCCAGCCCGGAGTCGACCACGTCTCCGAAACAAGTCTCGACACAAATCCATCTTGTTTCATCTTGTAGTCCGACACGCTGAACATCTGAAAAGACAAAAATATCACAGTCAGATTGTGGATGGTCAAAAAACTACATTTAAGTTTTATTTCATCACTAACGCCGCCTGAGTGAACAGTCACGTTCCTTAATGTCGAGAGTAAGAAGATTTTAGTTTATCACTAATTGTTTTGTATTGTTGTTATCATGATATAGCTTCACTGTTATTTGTAATAAAACATGAAATATTGTCTCATGGATTTTCAGGTAGAGCTCAGATTTATGTTCCCTCAAAAAAGAGAAAAAAAACATTTTAAGCATTTATCAGCTCGGTGGTCGATGATGCAAGACGCTGAAATGAGAGACATTAAAAATTTCACAGAGACGACTGCAGTGAGAAATTCACTGACATCCAACCTGCCTGACGCCAACAACACAAGAATGTTTGATTTGAAAGTTTGAACGTTTTATGTTGGCACTGATTTATGAAACTCCACTCGTGACATTCAGACGAGGACGATCCAGCTGATTCACTTCGTATTCATATCGCACGGTTTGTTCCAGGAGGCCTTTGTTTTCAGTTCTGTCCTGATGGTGCATTTAAGGACACTCAGACAACTGAAGTTTCAGGGGTGGAAATTTGTACAGTCAAGAAACAGCCAGATTCCCTTTGCTGTCTATTTATAATTGTAATTTCTCTGTATCTGATTTTTTCGACAGCTAGTGGATGCAGAATTTTTCACATGTGAAAAAACCATAACTGACAAATAATAATAATAATGATGAAGATGAATATTCAGTGACCGACTGCAGCTGAATTTCCATATAACAAACTGAAATGAGCTGAAATCAGTGGCTGAACTTCAAATCGATCCACAAAGAGTCGTACGATTTAAAACTCGATGTCCATGAAAGTAGATGATTTGTTATTCGTATTAAATTGTCTGAAACATGTAAAATCGGCCGCTCACTCGTGGATGAGTCCTGAAAACTCATCATCGTGTTGCTTCACTGACTCAGTGGATGAAAGTGGTGAAAAGCTGAAGGGTTTGATCTGCGGCCTGTGTCCTCCTGCTGGCTGCAACGAGCCATTTCATTGGGTTTAATAAAGCGGAGCGTGTTAACAACTGAAGCCAAAGCTCTTCTAACCGCTCACCGCTCCATCTGATTGGATCTATCTGCAGTTTGTTTGTTTCTCAGTAAAAACCTCCAGGTCGGTTTTCTATTGTCTTTTGATTTTTGATGGACCAAAACTTGATCTTGATGTCAACAAATCCCATGAAGAGTTTATCCAAAGCCTGACAGTTCATCTTGTTCCTCTTTGCCATTGAACCCAAAACATAACAACCACAGTGAGTCTTGTTGAGAGCTGTTGAGCTGTTTTTAAAGATTTCTCTCTTCAGTAGGAACCAATGGGCCTGGAGCTGAGAGCCAGAGACAGGAAGTCAGAAATTATTGAGAGAATAAACCAACTTCATCCTTTAACCAAAATATTTCAAAATGAACTCAACAATCGAAAACTGAGCCAAATAAAAACAATTGTCGTCTGCAACCGTGAGCGAACTGATCAGTTCTGCTCATGCAACAATTGTATTAGTGTCAAAAATAAAACCAAGTCCAGCAAAAGTTTAAATTCAGTGCAAGTTTATTTCTTTATTGTGCAGAAATCAGAGGAGAAAGATGCTGCAGAGAAAAAAGAAACAACAAAGATCCTTGTGCTGAAAAAGTGATGACGACGCCTGATGGATCAAACTTTCCTAAACTCTGTCCAACTGGATGGAGTTTGTACGAAACCTAAAGAGTCAGAGGAGCAGAAGGTCCGATGTGGTCTGATGTGGTCTGATGTGGTCCGACCAGTCCTGTAGGTGTCGTCTGCCGCGGCCTGAGGGTTTGATCTGCGGCCCGTGTCCGTCCGCTGGCTGCAATGAGCCGTTTCATTGGGTTTAATAAAGCGGAGTGTGCCAACAACTGTCATCTGAGCCGCGGAGCCAAACCTCCCCACGCGCTCCAGCTCGGAGAGTAAAAAGGAACCGGGCCGCGGCCTCAGACAGCGAGGGTCCCCCCGGCCATAAGGAGTCTATTATGCTCCCGTGTGTCACGCAGCCATCTTTGTGGCGACTCGGTGCCACGCTGGGCCGTTTGTAAAGGCCCGGCCCGGCGGAGCGCTGGCACACGGCGGTCAGGACGTGCTGCTAAATCCCATTAGAGTCTGTCCAGAGGACACGAGGCTGCCAGTGACTGTCAGTCATCATCAGGCTCGTCCCTCAGGGAGCCGCAACGCTTTTAATTAACCCTAAAAACAAGAAGGCGGTGACGAGCTTCAACAGACAAATATCACAGCAACGCGGCGACCTGTAGACGAAACACGGAAAATACAGCTAAAGACTCGTCGACTGCAGCCGGAAGACGTTTCTTCATTTATGAGGCTTCAGATTAAAAAACTGAGACTCAGCAGGACGGCGAATAAACAGAGCGATGAAAGTATAAGAGGAGCAGAGAAGCAGCAGGACTCAGAAACCTCCTCGAGCTCGACCCTCAGAAAAACCAACAACCAGAAGATCTCTGATTTTATTCATTTCTCAGATTGGATTGATCCAGTTTTACTTTCTGTTTCAAAACTTTCTCTAAACTGTCGGGAACAAAATCCCGTGGTCGAGAGAAACGACAAAGTCTGACTTATTATTTTGCTGTGTCGACACACTGACTCTGAAATACTGAAATCAGTAAGAACGACCATGTGTACGTTTTTAAATTGCAACATTCAAACTCCCTCGAAGCTGCAAAAAAACCAAATTAATAAAAGAAATCAGGGCCGAACCACATTTTCCTCAGTGGTGATGGAGGAAAGGAAACGAAGGAAATAAAAAAAGATAAAAATAAAGACACATTGAGGCTCAAAAAGACACAAATTCAACTTCAAATGAAATGAAAATCAAATTACAGCACAGAACATGAGACCAAGTATTATGAACTTAACATTTAGAGCCACAACTCTCTTCCACAAATTAACATGATTTTAATTCACATTACCATAAAAAGACCTGAGTTAGAATCATGGTGTTTTTCTCCTCACTGAACTTTTCATCCTCAGCAGGTGGAGAAAATGTTTTATTCATTAATGGTCAAACGTGTTTTTTCCACATGTTCCTCAGCGGTTGGAATATTTCATTTTAATTGGAGCAGAAACTTTGTCTTTTATCTCTGTGAGTTTGTCAAAATGCAGGAAATAAAAAAATATGAGTTTGTTCATGTTTCTGCTGCTGCTGAGTTTATTAAAGCACCGGGAACAGTTTCAGAGCTTCAGAGCTTTTTAACATTAAAGGTTGTTGATCACACAGTCGTTGGTCTGGATGGAGACCCCCCCCTCCTCCTCTCCCCCTCCCTCCCCCCCCGGCCGGCCCGCTCCTCTGCTCGGCCTCCCCCTCCCTCCCCCCCCGGCCGGCCCGCTCCTCCGCTCGGCCTCCTCCAGCCTCCACAGCGGCGCACTCAGTCGCTTCTAATCCTCTTTTGATGAACTTGCCTGACGGACCTCCCGCCGTCATCTTTGGCTCCTGCTCATCGGGCAGCACACGACCCTGTCCACGCCCCCGGGCACGCGCTGCGCGGCCCCGCGGCTCCTCCTCCATAAATGCTCCGTCAAAGTGGAGGAAAGTTTCGTCCAACTTTGTCTAGAGGAGGTTCGTCGTGAGGAGCGATGCCGCCCAGTAAGAGCCTCTTCATCTCTGTGGCCCCGGAGGGCGGGGCCGGCCCCGGGGCCCCGGTGGCCCTGCACGCCGACATCCACGCTCTGCTGCAGCAGCGGGGCCGCGCGCAGGAGCGGCCGGGGGCGGAGCGCGGCGGGCGCGGCTGCGACCACCGGGACCCCCCGTGCGCCATCGTGGAGCTCCGGCTGGGCCCCGCCGGCGGCGCGCTGCACTACCTGCAGCCGGACAAGTGCGCTCTGGAGCGGGCGCAGAGGCGGCGGCGCCTCGCGGCCAACGCCCGGGAGAGGAGGAGGATGCTCGGGCTGAACGTGGCCTTCGACCGGCTCCGGAGCGTCATCCCCAACCTGGAGAGCGACAAGAAGCTGTCCAAGTCCGAGACGCTGCAGATGGCGCAGATCTACATCGCCACCCTGAGCGAGTTGCTGCAGGAGGGGCCCCGCGGAGCCCCGGGCCCCGGAGGGGCCCCGGCACCAGAGGAACGGGACCCCGGGAAGAGCGGCGGCGGCCCGGCGGCCTCGGAGCCGCAGCAGAGGAGGCATCATGAGGACATGTGGGAGAGAAGCAGCGGAACCAAGTGAAGGAAGCAAAGAGACTTTTTATTTTCTTACAAGATTGTTTGTTTGTCCTGAGAAAAGACTTTAAGATTTCTCTGTTTGTAAAGCAAGTTTTTATTTTGTCTGAATCTGTTGAGCCACAATGTTTCAGCACAAAGATCAGAAATGTCTGATATTATATTATTATGGGAAACATCTGTTGCCTGGAGACCAGAGGCTGAAGACATGTTTCCCAATAATCTGAAGAAAGTTTTAAACCTGAAGTCAAAAATGTTTTATCTGAGTTTTTAGAATTTGAGAAATTATCGTCAATTATGTGAGAGAAAAGAAAAGCAGAGCAGGAAATACTGAAAGTAGCAATTTTTATTATTTTAAAATTATGTACAGGTAACCAAAGACATCAGTCTGCAAACTGGTACAAAGATCAAGTTTTCCTGCAGTTGGCTTGTTAAGAAGCTCTGTCTGTCCGAAACAACAACACGACCGGGAGAAAAGGCTTTAGAAAATGAAAAATAGAGTCAGATTCAGAAAAGTAGAGTCTACAGGTCTAAATTTAAATTTTAATCCCCCCCATCCCTCCCACAACCCCACCCCCCATTACCCACCAGCCTCTCCTCCTACGTGAGGAAATCAATCTATGTACAGGAACTATGTACAAAAAGCTCTTCCATTCATTCTTCCAGACGTCTGTGAATAAAGCTCTTGTAAACTTAAAAACAAAAAAGGAGTGTGAGGGTTAAACTGTGTGTGTGTGTGTGTGTGTGTGGTGATGATCACAGAGAAACAGACGAACGAGACTTAACGGGATGAACATGCTCGATGACACGTGCTTCCAACTTTTACAAGCGATGAAATTCGAGAGAAGGTGTCTGTATTCAAAAGAGAGAAAAAAATACGATATCTTAATTACAAAACATTACATCTCCGTCCCCGGATCATCAACCAAAATACAAACTACATGATGCTTTCTGAGAACTTCTGGGGGAACAGAGGCTTTTTCTGCCCTGATGGCAAAATACTTTGGAGACGTTAAAGGAACTAAACATTAAGTCAAAGGAAAAGCTTTAAAATGTGATTTTGCTCAGATGAAGGGCTCCAGTGATGATTCAAAAAAATAAAAGCAAAGTTTTTGAAAAAGCTTCAAAACCTCTTTGACACAGTCATTTTCGTTCTGTTTGGAAAGTGAATCATCGAATCATTAACCTAAGTGCCGCGGGTCATTTGGAAAGGTTTTCTACTTTAAAAAGGAGGAAGCCACATTTTTCATATTTGACATCTCTGTATATTTCCACCTTCAACACGACGAATGAGACCCAGTAAAGAAAAGTCGGTTTCGTCCAATAAGAGCTTTAACAAACGGGTTTAAGTCGTAACTACCTATAAGCCACTAAACCAATTTTAAACCTGACGTTCAGTTTACTCGTCATGGTGAGTTTTACCTCTTGGTTCTTGGCTCTGGTCTGTTGTCAGAAGGCGTGAGGGTTGAGAGAAGTCGGCATTTAGAAGTTTTTTCTTTTCTGCACAGATCAAGAAAAGGAAAGGCTCTGAAGTCCTCTTTGAGTCGCCATTTTGGAAAGATCAATGATCATCACGCAGGGAAAGAAAATCCACCAGAGAGGAAACGGTTGAATTTTTACAATTTAAAAACCTGACACCTGCACTCCACTCTTGGTGATGCTGAAATGCATTCTGGGAACGACAGAATGACTGTGTCCAACAGATATGAGCAGGGCTTTTCCATACACTACTGTGTTCTGTGAACTTCGGGATTTAACAGCTGCAGCTGAAATCTTTCCGTCTAAAAACAACTGAACAGGAAGAAGAAAGTATCAGCTCGATCTCGGAAAGCTTCTCTGCTGGAGGTTCGGTTCAAACTAAAGAAAAGCCGCTCGCCTTCACCTCTCAGACTGGGGCGCCTCGGTTACCTTTGTGTGGTAATTGAAGGCTCTTCGTCGAGCGGCGAGCACACACGCGGGCTGTAAATTGAAAGGACCTGAAGGAGGACAGGTTCGAGTCCAGAGGGCTCGGGTCCCGCAGAGACACCAAGCTTTGATGTGGAGACAGGGGGCGATCGATTCTTTGGAAGGAAAAAGTTTGTACTTTTTTTGAGGGGGGGTTTCAAAGTTTGCAGAGAGTTCGAACAACCTTGAGGGTCATTGTGTTTCAGTCTCAGGTGTGTTGTTGGGTGCTGACGGACCGGAGTGTGCTTGGCATGCTGGGAGAAGCACTTTGTTTCGGTAACGGCACGAGAAGAACAGCCAATTTAAAATCAGCTGGTTTGAGAGAGGTTGAGGAGGGAAGAAAAGCTCTTACTTCCAAAGAGAGAAATTTTCTGGTTATATACAGATGAAAAACACCTAAAACCATCGACAGGCAGCGCCACCTTAAAATACCACCCTAACTTCACAACAGCCTGCAATTCAGGGTCTGAACTCTCACCGTTTCTGGGCTGTTGGGCCAGAAAAGATCGATACTTTTGATTTATCTGCCTCAAACCACCTCCTTCCGACAGAGTCAAGAGGCCAAAGCAGCAAAAAGAGAAGAAGAAGAAGAAGAAGGACACAGCGTGTAAAGCAATTATTTCGGTCAGTAGTTGGTTTTTTTCGAACCACTTGAGTTGTTTTGGCGATTATCGGCTCCAGAGGCAGAGCTGAGGGGTGCAAGGCTTTGATGACAGGCCGGAGAAAATGGCAGCTCCACTCCAATCTGTCACCGATCAATACAAAGGTGTTTTCTCGAGAGAGAGAGGGGGGTGAACAGGTGAGAGGACAGCTGAACTGAGAGGAAACTTTGAAAGGAAACATATAAAAAAGCCAAAACTTGGGGAAAAAAATCGTTCTGAGCAACTTTTATAAAAAGAGGAAGAATGGAAAAAAATTAAATACTGTCTTGGACTGAGTCTTTAATAAAAGTAAAATAAAAGTTTGATCACAGCTGGGGGAGCCGTACCTCTAGTCCTGATAAAGTTCAGTTCATCCTAAGTCAGTTCAGGAAAACCATGTTGGGGTTTCCTCTGCTGGAACCACAGAACAAACAGTAGAACGTTCCTTTCATTGGAGGATGAGGAGAATCTCTGGTCACGACACGGAGAGGAAGATGATGATGAAGTGTGTGTGTGTGTGTGTGTGTGTGTTGTGCATTAGAAGCAGTCAACTCAATGAGAGGTGATGATGAAGGATGCTGACAAAGATGAAGGAGATGGTTTTGGGGTGTGTGTGTGTGTGTGTGTGTGTGTGTGTGAGAGAGAGAGAGAGACAGGCTTCTCTCTAGCAGTGCTCCAGATAGTCAATGATCCGGGAGATGGACTTCTGTCCTGTGGTGCCGACATCACACTGCAGAGAGAGAGCAGAGGTCAGTTACCACACACACACTGAACAACGTCTTCATACAACAAGATTATTCACACACAAGATATATTGCACTGTGAGATGAACTGACTGAAAGCTCCACAGGAAACATAAATCATCATTTGAAAAAACATACTTTCAGCACTTCATTTGATGAAAAGCTGCACAACCTTCAATAAAAACACATTTCTTGGAAAACCTGAAGTGTTTTAGCAACTAGAAACTGTTGTAAGTAAAATCATTTTGATGAAAGAAATGTTGGGACAGTTTCATCACTGCTTCGAAAACATCAATGAGATTTTGAACAGCTTATATTTTTCTGAAATATTCTAACAGCCGTGACTCACAGTGAGGTTCATGAAGTTGAGGAACTTTTTCAGCATTTCTGTCATGATGGAGAAATCTCCTTTTGGCAGGTTCTCCCTCACAGTAGTCACATTCAACTGGAGGGAGAGAGAGAGAGAGAGAGAGAGAGAGAGTCAAAAAATATGATATACACAAAATAAAGAATCATTAAAATTGAGATCAAATCATGTGAGATCTTGAGGTGTCTATTATCTACCCTGATAATTCTGAGTGTAAACTGTACATATCTCAGGCCTGTTTACATGTGACAGCTCACAACGGTGTGTTCATGGGCAGCTAAAAAAAGTAGAACTTAACTTTGCTTTCCCCACAAATGGTCGAGCAGCAGTCGTGATGCATCTCATCTATATCTGACGTGTCTCTTGTTGTGCAGTTGTATGGGTGAGTGTGTGTGTGTGTGTGTGTGTGTGCGTCTCACTCACCGGGCTCCCCTGACACAGGCAGCCCAGCAGCAGTGCTGTGTAGGAGGCCACGATGCTGTCCTCCATGTGCTTCCCTGCGTGCTGCAGAGCTGAGAGGAGGAAGACACATTTTCAGTTAATGTTCTAATTCTCAAATCTACTCGTTTCTTCACACAAAATCTAAAACCACAACGCGGTTGTACCCTTGTTGAGGTCCAGCTCCTCGTCCTCCTCGTCCTTCTCCTTCTTCTTGCCGTCATCCTGTCTGTCGGAGTCGTTGTTGTCGTTGGCGACCCACTGGATCTCCCCGCCGGTCTCCTGCCACTCCCCACTCTGGTCCAGCGCAGGCTTCGGCGCTTCCTTGATGAGGTCATCGGTCTGTGCCTCAGCCAGGACGGCGGCTCGCTCGCGCTGGAGGAACAGCTGAGGAGGACAGTTATCAACGTCAGTGTAGCAGGTTGGCACGAACCTTTGACAACTTCCAAAAACACCATCTATTGTTTTAATAGAAACTCTTCTCAGTGAAATCTTTACGACAGTTGTGTTTCAGAAACATTCCACGGGTGAACAGGTTAATTGGACAGTTCACCACACGAATAAACACAGTTCATTAGCAAATGACTGCATTCTGTTTTTATATCGGTTTTACACAGCGTCCAAACTTGTAGTTGTACAGAAAATCATGTCCACCCTCTGTTGACCTCACTGGAAGTCAGTCTGGATAAGAGCATCAGCCAAATCTGATTATTGAGGATGATTTGATTTAAATAAAGCTTTAATGGTGCTCATGGGAAACTGAGCTGCCACATCAGTACAGAACAAAACACAGATGAGATGAATCGTGAGCACTTCGGATAATACAACCATTAATTACAGTCTGAAATGTAAACGTGATCAGCTTGAAATAATTCTCAAACAGCACCTGCTGCATAAATTACTCTGATGCTGCCTGAGCTTCACTAAACTGTGTGCAGCAGAAAAACAGATTTTCAGTACTGTGAGCACAACAAATTAAATTCCACTGCTAAGCTGCTTCCTCACGCAGTCTGAAAACACAAGGCCCACTAACGCGGAGCTGGCACACACCTGGACAAGAGCAGCGATGGCGCTCAGTGGGCCGGTGCTGGTGACGTCCTGCTGAGGGTTCAGCAGGACGGTGGAGTTGCAGGGACCCTGACCTCCCTCCATCTCCATCTCCATCAGACAGTACTTGTTCCTGGCACTGTACTCCACCAGGTTGATCAGCAGGCCCAGGCCCTGAACACACACACACACACACACCGTTATTAAATTAGCACATCTGTCATTTCAGTTTTAACACTCCAAGTGTGTGTGTGTGTGTGTGTGTGTGTGTGTGTGATACTCACCAGTACTCGGATGTCGAACCTCTGCTCTTGTGGAAGATACTGAGGGACTTTGAGAACACAGTTCAGAGCCGTCACTATTAAATCCTTTTGTTCTCCTGTCTTCGTACTGCCCCACTCTGAACACACACACACAAACACATGAGTACAAACTGTAATCAAGGACAGATCAGCCATTTGTAATAATTCAACAATCCACTCAAATGAATCAACCTTTAAGTTTCCAGTAAAACTGTGTGTGTGTGTGTGTGTGTGTGTGTGTGTGCGTTCACCATTGTCGTGTGTCAGGTTGAGCAGGACTCCTATAATGGCCCTCATGCAGTCTTCCACTGCTTTCCCCACCACAGCTGAGTCTAAGTTCAGCTCCCTGCTGTAGCGCTGGATCATCTCCTCACACCTGCTCAACGCTCTAAGTGAGAGGAGACAAATGGAGAAACAATTAAACATCTGTAGTAACATTCAACCTGTTTCCAGTGTGTTCGGATCAAAGAGATGCACATCTACAACATGAAAAACAAGATGGAGGATCCAGAGAACCTTTTAAGAACAGTCTTTATTTGAAGTCACCTCTTCCAATTAAAAGCAAACTGCAAAACAAGACTTTGATTTGACTTAAAAGAACAAAATCTCTGCACACCTGAAAGTATGGCAGGTGTGTTGGAGGTCAGCTCAACTCCGTTAAGAAAGAGAAGTATATACTATTTTGTAGTCACTCATTCAACATCAACACAAACAAACTGGATTCACATCCAGATGTCATCTGGATCTATCTCAACTTGACTCTACTCTTTCCTTTTCTACTCCATCATAAAACAGAGCAGCTTTCAGGGAAAGATGTGCGCACACACACGCACGTGCACACACACGCACGTGCACACACACACGCACGTGCACACACACACGCACGCACGTGCACACACACTGAGGCCGGCTGCAGCAGCAGGAGGGGTGAAGCAGGTCAGCCGCCTCATGTAAATAACTCGATTAAATCTAATGACAGCGGTGACTGAACAGAGAGCAGAAACCAGGACGGGGTGAGAGGAAGGAAATAAAGGAAGAAAAAGAAAAAGGGAAAGAGAAAAGAGGAGTGTCGGCTACGGAGGGCGACAGTTAGACAGGATGTGACAAAGTGAGAGTTAAAGGAGGACAGATATGAAAAGTACAGAAGAGAAACAGTTTAGTGTGTATTTTCCTTTTAATGAACAGACGTGTGCAACCCTAAACAAGCAGAGTGGATGAGGCTATAATATGAGTTTCTTTATATTCTACATGTTAAAGTTCATGAGCTAAACTCACTGTGAAAGACAAACAGACAAAAGGCCCAAGCTGCAATAAAGCAGAATTATCCTTATCACAGATATTATTGTGACTGTCAAGAAGAAGGTTTGGCTCCGGCTCAGATGCAGATGAAGATAGTCAATAAGCAACAGGACCTTGTGTGTGTGTGTGTGTGTGTGTGTGTGAGTGTGAGAGAGAGAGAGAGAGAGAGAGAGAGAGAGAGAGAGAGAGAGTGTATGTTGCCTAACAGGGTGGTTGTGGGATTATTGAATTAGTCCTGCAGACAGCTGAAACACACAGAGGCAGAGGGGTGAGTTTGGGTTGAAACAATAAAGACAACATGTAACGGAAGGAGAGAACAGAGGGAAAGACGAAGGGACGTCAGATGAAAACTGAATGAAAACTGAATGAAAAAAGGAGAGGAAAAGAAAGAGGAGGAAAAAAGAACAGTAAACGACAGAGAAAGGAAACCTGGAGTCAATGAATACACAGCCTTGGTCTTGGTGTGTGTGTGTGTGTGTGTGTGCAGTTTAGGTGGCAGTGCTCGGCCGCTCGCTCGTTCACCCTGTGGTTTTGGGGGTTAATCGAGTTAGCAGAGAGGACAGCTGAATGCTCAGACTGAGGCCTGTGTCACCCACTGAAACAGCAGCTCTTTGTTGACCCACTGAGCCTTCATCCTCGTCTTCACCCCCCCAGCCCAACTGCAGACCTTCAGCTGGGGGCAAAGGTCTGGTCACACAGAGGGTGAGGAAGTAGGAGCAGTAAGATAAGTAAGTCAGCACTAAATTGTTCAACTGATACTGGACTCTTAAAGGCCGATATTGATATTTGAGATATTTTCTTTTTTAACCTGTGTCTTTACACAAACACACATAAACCAATAAACTGTATTTGGACAGAAGTGTCTGTATCAGACCAGACTGAAACAACTTCACCAATATGTGCCTGAAACACTTTCTCTCCCTCTCTGCTGATGCTCTGCCAACGGGCCGAGGTCAGAGGGCAAAGGTCGGTGCTATGACTGACAGGATGTCACGACCAGGAAATTGAATGACAAAACCCTGATAATGATACACATAATAACCATGAGTCAGACTGGCACACACAGACGTACAGCTGAGTCTAGAGTTGAAAATCATCATCAGAAATAAATGGTTTACTAATTGTTTAATAAGTCTTCAAGAATTTTGTTCGAAAGATCTTTTGACCATCACCAGGCGCTAAAATTCTCCAGTGAACATGACAAGATGACCGTGAAGAAGAGGAGGGGAAAGAATCTGCTAAAATGAGTTGTGTTACTACAAATGACCAGCAGTGTTGATCAGACCTGCCAATAAAATCACTTCAACTGAATCCTAATAGACTGAAGCCAAACAGTGTGAGATTCAACCCTTTCAGGCAGTCAGACAGATGGAAATGTGTGTGTGCGTGTGTGTGTGTGTGTTCTCACTTTGCAGAAGAGATGATGAGTGATGAGTCTTTGTAGGCGATCAGGTAGCTCTGGTTCTCTGGGTTGTGCACTGTCACCTGCACACAAAGAAAAACAGTTTTTGTTCCACTAATAATATCTACGATGATTTCATTGATGTCTGGCGTTTTACTTGTGAACACTGTTTATTGGGTAAGTTTTGAAACCTTCCACAAGAAATACATATTGACATTCCAACTGTAATTCCTTCTTTGTGCAAAAATATTGTTCTGTAACTATTTTTGGTTGATAGCTGATTTAAAAGTGAAACTATCCTGCTGGTGTCGATCACAGTTTACTCTTTCAGTTACACAGACTAGAAAAGATATAGTTGAGCCTGACAGTGCTACATTCTCCAAAGTCTGGATCTGGATGCTGGTTGGGTCTGGTTTGGGTTTCAGGTTTTCCCAAACCTCCCTGTAGTCTGTGCAACACTTACACTTTCCAACACCCGTAAACACCTCTCAGCTCCCCACAGAGACGACACCAGCTTCTCCTTATCGTCCTCCTGGTTTAAGTTATCAACACACTCCTTCACTGTAGAGAGGAAGAGACAGAATCAGAAACCAGATGCATCATCATTTCTCTCTGTTATTTTGAGTCAATACAAATTCCTTATAATATCTTTAACCTTTATCTACTATGTGGTCCAGTCCTCCCAGTAGCCGCAGTTCCTCTTTGAACCAGTCTCCCGCTCGCTTTGAAGTCAGAGACAGTAACGTCTCCATGGCTAAATGACCCGTCTGCAGGGAGAGAGGAGGGACACAAGAAGTCATCCTCAGAAATACTATGACTACTGCTATTAAACCATCTGCACTGACCAGATCCTGTAAAAACATTCAATTCTGTGCTGATCAGTGCAGCTGTGAAGCCTTGAACGACTAAGTGGAGACCAACAGTCAACTGAGCTGCAAGCTGTGTTTACACAGATTGCAATTTTTTTAGTCCTATTATGACATTTTAACTGTGCTTGTTGCACAAAAGACATTTCTGACTTCTCTCTACTTCTAGCCATGATTGTGTCGTTTCCATAAAGGTGCAGGATTTATATGCTACAGTGAAAAACAAACAAGCCCAGAGATTAAAAATGTGACAGGAGCTGTGGCTGTACAAGTCTGATTTTGTTTTCTCTGACAGATTTGAGTCTGTGTAACAGTTGAAGGCTGGTATAAAATGGCGGCTCTTGATTGTAAGAGACTGACACCAAAACCTGATATTCACTGTAGATGTTTTAGATCACAAAAGATCTTCAGCTCCAGCGGAGCCGCTCAAAATATCTTGACACATGTGGGTGGCTGTGACTCATCCTGACTGAAGAGCTGCTAAAAGAATATCATTAGTCAGAGGTTTCAGTGGAGCTGTAATCATCTAAATGTTGTTTCAAGGCTTTTCCACCCCGACAGTTCTGCAGGAAACACTGAGCACATTGAATTAAAATGATCCAGTCTGATGAATATTCACATAAAAGTGAAAACCAGCAGCGTTCGTTTTCAATAAAGACGGTACCGTTATGTTCTGCAGGTCCAGGTGCTTGTTGTGCACAGTGTCGCAGAGCTTCCTGATCTTCTCCTTCATCTTGGCAATTTCCCTGGCACTGAACTGAGCGGTGGAGTCTGTCCCGGCCCCCCCTCCCTGGTCCTGGTCCAGCTCCAGCAGCCGGATCATTAGGTCCAAACACGACCGGTCCAGATCCATGTTCAACCGGTCTCTACTTAGGATGTACATCAGGGACGCCGTACACAGAGCCAGGTTCTGCAGAGACGACAGAGAATACATCCATTACAATATAGTTTAATAAATCTATTATTAAAAAATGATCACATTTCTGGAAACAAATTCAGTGTGTGTGAGATTGTCAAACAGCTTGTCTTATGCAAAATATCCACTCATGCTTACTTCAATTCCAGTAGATAAGAGTGAGTATTTTCCAGCCTGTGCACATTAACTTTGTTAAACCAGATGTGTAGATGGCTTTTAAATGTTAACATGAACATACTGAGGCTTCTGAAGTGAACGTCTCTTCCACTAATCTAAGACTAGTCTTTAAGTCTTAGAATTTTCTGAATTCAAGATGACTAAATAATCAAACGCCATGGCCCCATGCTGCAGCATAAGAAATCTGTCAGGTGACCACAGACAACTTTGTTCAGTAAAGTAGGACGAGCTAAATGGCAGCACAGTTTGTGTTTGGTTGGTCTATACAGACTGATCCTTACCGGATGTTGTGGGGCGTCATTGAGCGTTTTGAAGACCTGAGCCACCTTCCCTCTGGCCCTGAGGTGCATCCTGAAGCTTGGCATGGCACAGCGCGTAGCCAGACTGATCACACTGAACACAGAGACACACAGCATCATCAAATGGTGAGAAGAAAATCTTAATATTTATATTATGTTATTTAAATACTTTGGAGAAGATGTTTAAGTAAGCCAAATGTACAAAAGTGAAAAAATGTGAGCCAGAGGAGCAGCAGACGGGGAGGGTGCAGGTTCTTACCTAAGGCATCGTGTGTTGAGAGGTTGTCCACTCTTCAGACCAGTAGCTAGATACTCAAAGTCATCGGTAAACTCCTGGTTCTCTCCAAACTCCACCACGTCGTTGAAGTGCTTCACATGCTGGACGACTGTGTACAGCTAGAAAACAAAAGTACGGGGGTGAATGAGTGGAATATGTCCAAAAATACATGTTTCCTGTTACTTTGACAGAAGTTAGTAGAGAGTGACACAGAACGTGGGAGAGGGAACAACATGAAACAAAGGTCCGGCTGGATTTAAACCAGATTTGTAGGTTGAATGACTACATGAGTGTGTTAAGTGGAATGAATCAAAATTCAACCAAACACTGGACTCATGGTTAAATTCAAATCAATTAGTTTGAGCACCAGCAAGCGCCTTCACATCACAGGACGGACAAGTGCAAAATGCTTTTATAACTGTTTATGGCAGTGAAAAGCATCCATGTACCTCCTTGTGCTCCTTGCGGCATTTGAGTGCAGTGACGGTGTCCTGGTAGAGATCTGTGGGGACGGTGACACACTTGGTGACCTTGGGAGGAGGAGGAGGAGCCTTAAAAACGCCATCGTCCTTCTGAGCATCAGAGGGCTCCTTACTGGAGCCTCCTGCTGAGACAGGTGCCTGGAAAGATGAAGAAGGGTTGTTGTGCAATGAGTAAAAAAGATTAAATATAAGTGAGTTGGATGTCATATTATATGACATTGAAGTATTTTACGTTGAACCTAAAAGTATATGCGAGTGTGTACTTACAGCAGCAGTCTGAGATCGTGAGAAGAAAGGTGGAGGAGGCTCCTCTTCACTCTCCAACGTCCAGTGTCTGGCGTTGTACACAGCTTTGGTGGGAGACTGTAACATGAACACACACACAGAAGCCAGATATAACATCACAGACAGTGGAAGAAACAATACAACATGTTTCAAGTGGCCATGAAAAAAACACATTGGTGAGTAATTTAAGAGTGTAAAATGAGGAAAGCACCTTGTAGGTTTTTGGTCGATTTGTCGTTTTGCTAAAAACCAAAGCAGTTTAAACAGTTGAAAATTCAGTTTTAATGCTAATGATAAGTCTTTTACTATATGTCCACATTACTGCGCAGCTCATTTCATAATCGCACAATTGAACTTGAAAAGAATGACTGCACAGATGCACAAAAACAGAAAACAGATACAGAGAGGAAAAAGAAAAGTGAAGGAGAAAGAAAGAAGTGAAAAAAAGAAAACAGCATAAATGGATGCACATTAAACTGGTCAGAGTCCGCCAGCACTGATCAAACAGCAGGACACACACACACACACTTTCATCCTTGGCTCCTCTCCTGTCCTCTCTATATATTTTTGCCAAACCTGTGGTTGGTGGTTGCCGGGGCATTCATAATGAAAAACAAAAGAGGGAAGGGCAGGACAGAAAGAAAAAAGAGAAGAGAGAGAATTGGCTGTAGAGCAGAATACTTAGGGAGGTGTGGGGGGGATTCTGCACCACAGGGTTAATAAGCAGAGACAAAAGAGGAGTTTGGGAATGAGCTTTACTGCGCTGGAACATCAACACACCGAATTAAAGCCTCCTACAGTAATCTGAATGACACAGACGGACACCTACCCCACCCGCCCCGCCCACCTGCCGCTAAGCAGCATGTGAGAGATGAGAGTGAAGGAGGAAGGTGGGCGAGCGTGGACGTGTTCCTGCTGTGGTCCAACAAAAAAGACGGACCGTCTTGGCATCGCGTTAACAATGGGTGTGCGTTAACAGCAAATCTTTGCCCTTCTCGTTGGAGTCGACAGCACAAGCTTTGAATTGGGCAGCGAAATGACTTCTGACTTCTGCTCTGGGAGAGTTTTCAAAAGTCTGAGAGAACAACTCCCTGATGACGTCACCATGGTGACACATTAATAACATACATCCTGCGAGAGCAGAGTTTGAAACGTTGGCCATCATGCAATCAAGAGGAAAACAAGAGGAGGGTAAATATATCGTGCTCCAAAAATGATACAAGCCTGATTTTGTGCGATCAGTAACGTGAGTGCAGGTCAGTAAAGGCCCTTTCATTATTGTTCAAGTCAACACGACTGTAAACCTGCCAGGATGTCAGGGTCCAGGCAGGTGCATAATTTCCCCCAGCTCTGCTGAAATTAGATTAGTGTTGTCATAGATAGAGCTGTGCACCAAACCTCTACACCACAAGCCGGCAGTGAATGCTGGGTCAGTACTACTTCAGTACAGCATTCAACATTTGAGACACAGTTATTTCAAAGAAAGGATTATGTAGAAACACATCTTTATAGTTCTCAAAGGAAGGTATAATGCTGTTAAAATACGAAACCCAGACATCAGACCGACATCAGTATTGAAAAAGATCTACAATCATAATGGACAGATGAATAATGAAGAGAAAGTTATCTTTTCCTCTCTTTCCGTGTTGGACGACAAAAATACATTACAGGTACATGAGGGAAAAGAGCCACTCTAGAGCTCTGGAGAGGGACATTGTTATGGAAGTAATAACTGCTTGTCCCATAAAAACTTTCCCCAAATAACTCAACACCGTCTCCTAAATATGGATGAGTCCGTCTAGGCACTGTCATTACAGTATCACCTAATATCTCCCAGCGTGCTCGGCAAAATAACCTCCACCAACACACAGTTTACTATAATTGAGGCGGTTTTGATAACTCTTCCGTAGGCTGGTCACTTCGTTTTTATAATGACCTCGACTCGGCTCTCGCTCTCAATTATGTTAACTCAAGATGGAGTGAGAGAAAGAAGCAAAGCATGTTCGAACAAGGAGGGAGGGTGGCGAGGTAAAGACAATTATTCGGGTTGTAGTGGTCAAGAGGAAGCGATGGAGACAGAGAGAGTGGCACATTATTCAGCCGAGAGGATACAAAGTCATTGTGAGAGTCAGGACATGAAACTGGAGAACAAGAGAGAACGAGAAAGTACATTAAGTACATTATTATGCTCCTATGGGCGATGCGTCTGCTAATGCTCTAATAGCTTGTCTGCAATAGGCAGCTGCAGAGGAAATTGCCACTTCAAAAGTTCCTGCAGGTGCTGAGAGAAAATGTCACAACAAAGTTATCTCTGCTCTGCTCAGGCTTCTGATAACACACCAGAGAGCATGAGGTTCACTTACAGCAGCGCTGCTTAAGACTGACTGTTGTAGAAGCTGTTCAAATATTTTCCTGATTGGTTGCAGTTCGTTGAGGCGACGCAGTATAAATAACATTCACGGCTTTTCATTGTCTCGTTCTACCTGCAGAATGTTTTAGGCTTCCACTGACACTAGCTAAATGAACTGTCTGAAGCACGAGCGGCTTTTCAGTCATCCCTTACGATACTGTACGAGGTGAGGAAGAAATCTTTAAGCCAAAACTATTTTCCAACAGTTTCCACATTGTGCTTTAATTTGTCATGTATCTTGTTCACTGAATTCTTTTTTCTGTACCAGGTCTTCCTCATCCGGACCCACAACTCCAGCTGGAATCTATTAAATATTTATGCAACAACGACGTCTCAACTTCCAAATATACTGCAGCTTATATGAGGTCGGTCAGAATGTTGGTTTTAGTATTTTTTGGTTACTAGTCCAGTAATTGGTTCTATGAAAACTCTCTAAACCAAAGAGTATGTATTTGCAAAATGATTATTTTCTTTCCTATGCAATAATATACTGGAGGCAGAAAACATGAATAATATGCAAACTTTAATATAGACACCAGAGGCACTGACTTGACTAATCCTGATCCCCATCTATGAAACTAATCTAAATAAAGAAATTAGTCCTGCTAATTACAGCTACACTCATTCATTACTTTTCCCAACAAAGTTGATAAATGCTGCAAACTAAAAACAACACATTTAACAAGCGGCGGTGATGAAGAGAGGCCTCGCAGAGCTTGTTAGGACAAACACGCAAACTAAAGATCTAATTAACAGCATTCCTACAGCGTAACAAGAGTAAAATCAAATTATCAGTTCAATCCAAGTTTTTCACCTGATGTAAAGCTTTGATTGCAACGAGACTGCAAGAACAAAATATAGCCTCAAGTATTCATATACAGTAATTATGCTTTACTTAGGACTTGCATTTCTTCTGGATTGATGGCACTGATCAGACTCTACTATAAAAAGGCACTTCAACAGAGTGTGATATCCAGTCAGCCCGGTCTGAGAGCCGGGGAGTCAGGCCATTAGCACGCTGATAAATAAAAGAGAAGCAGTTCAGAGATGTTCAAAGATGTCCCCTCATACCGCCATGAATAAACCAGAGCCGACTCCTCTGCTCTGCCCGCCCCACACACACACACACACACACACACACACACACACACACACACACACACACACACACACACACACACACACACACACACACACACACACACACACACACACACACACACACACACACACACACACACACACACACACAGTGCTGAGTCATATTGGGCGTAGGTGGACAGTCCGGTCCCCACAGGTACTTATAGATCTCTTTTTGAAATGCAACGAGAGAAGGTCTTACAGTTGGAGATAAAAATGTTTCACTTCAGTGCTTCACATACATAGAGTGACCCAGATGTGCGGCCGTATTAAAAGGTTCTATTTATGTTATCTGTAAAATTCAAAACTGAAATGTAGCTGACTTTGAGGCTCATTGTGCTTTGGTCAGAGGACGGAGCTCAGGTTTTTGTCCAATTTAGCTGCAGCATTTGGTTCATTTCATTTATTCATCATTTCATTTCACTTAATAAACTAAGATGTGCTTTATGTTTGTATTTTATCATTTTGTTAACAGAGTCTTAGAGTCTATTTTATTTAATTTTTTTTTGTTGTGTGGCTTAATTATGTTTTATTTATTTAGGATATTTTAATATTTTTTCACATTCCAATGTCTGCTCTTTGAAAGTGTGTACTTCCATTAATATGTCATTTTATATATCGCAGTTATTTCTGGGACAATATATTGTCCAACAAAAGTAGTTATCGAGACACACCTATCTCCAGCCGCAGATTAATCCACATTTGGTGCTCTAGTGAGTATTTGGGGCAGCAGATTGAGTCCAGATAAACTACAGTGTGTGTGTTCACTGTAATGAAGGAACAACAGCGAGGCTCACTGATGTGTTTTTAACAGTTGGACAAAAATGGAGCTCTACAGCTCGGAGGAAGAAGATACAAGCAATACTTGTGAGCAGATAGATTGACTGCTGGTTTGGGTCTTTCATTGGGAATTATTGACAATAAGAAAAATGAGAAAAGTCATCAGGCTTATTCTCTGTTTTATAAGGTGTAACTATGACAATATTAAGCAGGAAAGGACTGACAATATGTCAGTAGGTTGCATTATCTTTCACTTCCTGGCCCACATATTCACAGCAGATCCAGGGATGACATTTTAAAGTGCTGTTTAAAAACACTCCCAGGCTCAGGCCTAACATGAAAATCAGCCAACGCTCACCCGTGCAGTGTGAACCTGTGTGTGACCTGGCTGTGATGCGGGTGAACACGGGTGTTGTGTCTGACCTTCTTGTGTGCACTGAAGATCCTTCGGAAGGAGTCTGGGTTCTTCTCGGCCGATTTGCCCTGAGGCGGCCTCCTGGGAGCCCCGGCCACCACTCTGAGGCCGTCCTCTGAGAAGTCCAGGACGGCTGCAACAAAACATACAGTCACCATCACAATAAATGTCATGGCCAGTCAACAAAATTAGGAGGACTGTTGTATGTGGGCACTACTTTTAGACAACCTAATGGTGTGCTATGTCCTGGCCCAACATTCTGTTTAAAGAAAACATAGATTATCATGGAAGAGATGTACTTTAAAAATAGAAACTGAAGATTGAAGATTGAAAATTGATCAGATCTTGAATGCAGAATCCTCATGCTTCAGATACTTTGGATCATGGAAATAATTTGAAATAACAGTGTTTCTGTCTTTATTAAGTTCTGCTGTTTGTCAGGGTTTGTTCGGGGCCTCAATCAGATGACTGACTGCTCAGGATGAACTCAGATGGTATGAAGAAGGAGGAAGAAGGATGGTTTGTTAGTGATGTTAGGGCACCACGCTGTGTGTGTGTGGGAGGATGGGCTCATACTGTATGCTGGTAAAAACAAAGTACAGACAGTGATGGTTGGGGCACTCTGTGTTTACATATCAACATTACACAAAGCAAATGACCTTGAGTTTTCTCTAGAAGCAGAAGTGCAGTCTGGTTTTACTAGTAGCCCTGTTACACAGTGAACGATTCATTAAGTTTGTCAAGTCCAGTACTGCAAACAGATTTTCCACTGAATCAGAAAGAGACAGCGTGTGTGTGTAGATGTGCTTTAACCTGCTCGTATCCTGCTTTCCTGTCTCTCAGAGTTCTTCTTGTTCTCCTTGACTGCCGGTCTTTCCTGAATCTCCAGCCTCTCGAAAGGATCCTGTCTCTCGAAGGGATCTGGCCTCTCGAAGGGATCCGGTCTCTCGAAGGGATCCGGCCTCTCGAAGGGATCCGGCCTCTCGAAGGGATCCGGTCTCTCGAAGGGATCCGGCGGGTCGTCACTCGGTAAGTCTTCCACAGTAACCACCGGGGTTTCCTTGGTAACGGCAGGCTTCTTGGCCCTCCTCCTCGCTTTGGAGTCGTTGTCGTCGTCATCTGCACCGTCGCTGTCGCTCATGTCATCAAACCCAAAGTATTTGATCTTGTAACTGGATCCACCATCTGTGTTGTCTGCGCTGTTGTCCTCCTGATGGGTGTCTGCATCTTCAAATCCAAACAGGTCCAGCTTACTCTCCTTCTTTGACTTGGTCTGGGTCGGCCTGAACCTAGAGACGAGGACAGGTACACATCCAGAAAAACATGGTTCACACATGGTTGTTTATGAATTTCATAAATGAATAAGAATCCATTTGTAAAGTTATGCACCCAGGTTGCATCCTGCAGGGAGTCTTTACACCTGTCAAGTGCATTTCTTAGCTTTCAACTTCAGGCTTCAGTAAAATGTGTTCAACATTAGCTGACATGAAAGAGCGGCCGGCAAAATTTTAATTAATACGAGACTCTTTCCTGTTGAGGAAACTAATCTCTTCATTTCCATCCAGGTAATGTAAGCCAACTTAATTAAAATTTTGTTTCTTGCAGCAGCATTTCAAAAATTCAGAAGACATCCTGTGCCAGTAAACAATCGTCTCAATTTGTATATTTATTATTGCATGAAATAAAAACTGCTTTCTTAAGCGCTGTTTCCAAATTCAAGAATGAACTCTGAAAATCAACCTCTGTCAGCTATATCCTATTGACAGACGTGTCACAAATTCAGAAGTGCAGAGATACTTTTAAGTTATTTAACATTTAATGAAAAAACAAAACAAAGCACTTCAGAAAAAGCCGGCATCGCCACTATGTGTTCTACCTTGTGTTTTGTTGTTCTGCCTTCTTCCGCTGCCATCCCGCCTCCCCCAGCTCCGTCGTACTGCCAGACCCAGTACTACTGTTACCACTAGAGGGTGCTGCATCGGTACTAAACTCCTCCACTCCTCGGTCCTGGATGGTGACATTACACATCGACATGGAAGAGGGATGCAGCACTGTGTAGTCCCTCGTCCGTCCCCGTCCCCCTCCACCACCTGTCGTCTTATTACTGCCGTCAGATGTGGATTTGGGAACATCTGTGCCAAAAACAGTGCTGGCGAAGCCGCTGGAGTCCGAGCTTTTGCCAGAGCCCTGTTTGTTTGGCCTCCTGTATGTCCGACAGTTAGAGTTTCTTATAAGTGATGAGGAGGATGACGTCTGGGAGTAGTCTGACGGCTCGACAAGGAAGTCCGAGTCTCCCCCTAGATCCTCGCTCTCGCTGGGGCTCTGGAGCCGTGGAGGAGAGGGAGGCTTCTCAAACCGGGTCTGCCCTACGTCACAGCTGCCCACAGTGGCGCCCACTGAAGCCCAAGAGAGCGTGGGGGCGGGGTTTCGAGGTTCCTGGCTGGGCGAGGGCGGACGAAGACCCATGATGGCATCCCAGGAGTCGTAGGTGGACTCTGCCTCTGACCCTGTCTTCAGGGTGGTGGTCTGTGCCAGGGGCTTCTTATCGCTGTCAGAAGCATTTTGGTACCACAAATAGCTGTGCTGGTTCTCTAACAACAAGGAACTCTGCTGGGACTTTCCTGTGGACAGGATAACAGACTCAGTCAGTACTGTCAAATATAAACTGATGGCATCAATGTTTGCATGTTTTCAAGTTAATTAAATATTAAGTGTAAGGCCTCACTTCCAGTCAATTAGTATGAAATATAATAAGGTCAAGTTAAAAAATGTAATAAACAATAAAGGACTATATCCAGCTTACATTATGACAGGTATACTCATAATTGAGAAGCTGGAACCAGAGAATAACAAATCAATGAATTTACTGTAATTAATTGTGTCACCATTAATGTCAACAATCAGTGGTGGTCTGATATTGTATTATCTGAACCTGACTTACTATGACAGTAACTGATCTGAACAAAAGGACGGAGAATTTAGAAAGGCATATTGGCTAATATGCAGAATTATCATGGATGTTTTTCAGTTTGGTGCAAACGTATTTTATCATTTTACTATGTGTTAGCTGAGACTTGGCCTCCAGGGGTGCAAACATCTGTCCACAGTTTTCCAACATGGATTTTTTTTAGTGTTTTCAATTTCTTTTCAAACCAGGCAGATTCATTCGTACAAAATAGTGCAACCTACATAATGCTATCTGGTACAACAATGAAACAACATCGTGCCCACAATTGGGCTTTTGGTTAACTTTACAGGCTGTGCACATAATGATTGCACCATTTCAAAAAGCACCTTTACACCATGAAATCAGGTCACACACTCACACACACAAACACACACCTGGAACTGCTACCAAGCTTCACGTCAAACATTCATTTTCCAGCTGGTGTATTTCTTCAAGAAAATCAAAAGGGTCTGGACCCACTTGCCAGAACAACACACACACACACACACACACACACACACACACACACACACACACACACACACTCTGGCTATTAGCACTTCATGGCCCTGTCTGCCTTCACAGATAACAAACAGTTGACAATACTAACCCCCTCAGTCTGAGCAAAGACAGGAACTTGCTTTACAGTGTAACATCAAAGAATATCTGTATCTGCTCTGTAAAAGAGCTGTGGTTTCTTTGGAAGTCTGTTGTCAAAGTGTAAGCGGAGAAAAAACAGAAAGTAGACCATGTCTTTACTTCATGAACGAGGGCATTTCCTCCTTTATGTCAACTGCTTTTTATAGGTAAATGGAGACAGTTGACAACACAGGAACTGTCCTTTGGGTTCGTCTTTTATCCAACTTTCACATCCAGAGAGGATGGCGACAGGACGAGGAGGTTTTCAGGTCTTGCTCAAGGACACACTGGCTGTCGTGGGTGTTTGTGATGGTTTAGTCGTGGTCTGATAAGCTTCCATATTGGAACCTTTCTTTACAAATTAGTCCAATCCTACATATAATCCAAATCAGCCACAGACAACTGGGCAGACCACAAACCTCTACACAAAAGAGCTTAGATATTGGCTTTTGGAGTATCTGAGTATCCCATTAATCTCATTTATTTGTACATGTAGACAGACCCTGATTACAGAATGTCTGATAAGCGCTTATTTTGATTTTGAGAATCCAAAAGGCCTAGATTTGTTTAAAATAATGTGCTATGTTGACACTATTACTATTAAATATTGTAAAATGTGCAGTGAATAAAAGACTTTCAGTTCTTCTTCAGATTGTTCAGATGGCAGAACCAGGACTGGTCTGTGTGACACTCACACAAGGGAACATCAAGGTCTGTCTGCTAGAAAACAGTTGCACTGCTCATGATGATGACAGAAGATTGAGACAAGTGATCATAAAATACTGATATGAAGCTAGAAGAAAAAACAAGGTAAGCAAAGAATCCAAAAAATAAACCCAACTCCAATGTGAGCTTCTAAGGTAACTTGACCTTTCCGTTTAAATGGGCAGATCGAGATAACAGATCGTGGACGGGTGACACCTTAAGAACCTGCAAAGATGACAGTTTGGTGTCTGGCTATGGAAACAAGATGAGACTTGATGTCAGGGTGTGTCGCAGCTCATGTGTGTCAGACTGTCAGAGGAGCACATCAAAAAGAGTATGAGCACCAAATATTGGTAGGATTGGTCAGGTTGATAACTCAGTAAACACAACTCATGGATCATAGCATCAACATGTCCAAACTTTGCTAACCATTGACCAGATAACCAACGAGTTCCTTGGCTTCAGCTGACGGTGTGTGTGTGTGTGTGCCAGTCTGTAACTGTTTGAATTGAACAGCCTCTCTTCATACCCATCAGGAATAAAACACTCAAGTTCAGAAGCCCTTTGAAACCAGCAGCAGGATGTACAAGCTGCTACACGTGAACACCATCCGACAGTAACAATAGTCAGCGCTTCAATATCGCCATACTTTATCTAAAGAGTTATTTGGCCACGGATTTTGTCATATTTACTCAGTCAACATCACCAGTCTAAGTAAGCAGATAACATGACTGTTGATGGCAGTGTTTCGGTTGAACTTCGGTGTCACTGGCTTCCCTTCAATATGGCTCAGTGTCCTAACACTGTGGAAACGTCACTCTGAGCCGAAGTGCTCATTGAGGCAAAGCTTGTTGTTCAGAGTCAGTTGGAGTGCCTCACGTCTCTGGCAGGTGGCCAGCAGCGGTCACGGAAAGCTGAGGGCAAGTCAAGCTGAAAGCTGCGACACTGACAACGACTGGCTGTAAGAGGGGAAACAATAAAACTGATTTCCCCGATGACGTTCAGTCAAAACTTAATTCACTAAAATCTAAAACTGAAGAATAAAGCACTTAGAGATTCTTGAAGCTTAAATAATTTTACACAGAGCTGCAAAAACCCCCAACATTAGTCTTCAGATTTGTGCAATGTGTTACGACACCTGTCTGCTGCTCTGATAATGCTCAGTGAAAACTAGAAGTTTTGTGACCTATAGCTGCAAAGGGGCTCACATGGAGACAAATACAAAGTCCACAGGAGCATTTAGTTTTAAAGAGGTCACTGAGTTTGTCGCTCAAAGACACAGAATTCAGTTAGCATCAGTGAGCCATCGCAAGATTAACAACAATCTTTCCCCACATAGTATTTTTGATTTCTGCCAAAAGTAATGCATGTGGTTAATATGAGCCTCAGGATGCCACCAGACTGAGCCACTGGATCTATCCAACCAAGTTTGTTTTCAATCCCTTTTGAATGAAAATCTGGACTCATGATGCTCTCATTCTGGCCAGATGTGTTTCATTAAAAAAAGTTTCTATAACTACTTGTACATCGGCTTCTCTTTAGTCAACAGCTTTTATGATACGTTTTATTGTTGCCATTATATCAAAAGAGATTAAAAAAACAAACTGAGGAACATTTAAAACAGCCCCTTCTTCAGCCCTTTTAGTGACCCCTTGTGTGACCACAATGTTTTTATGTGGTTTACACAGTAATCGATTAAATGCTGTAGTAAAACTACAACAGCTGTCGTAATGACTTTGCTTAGTCATTCAATGACCTCTTAGTCATTCAATATCCTCTTCTAAACAAATCTAAGGCAGAATATCTATTTTTTTCCTTTCAGTAAAAATCTCATCACCTTCTCCAAAGCTCCAAATCATCAATCATTAATTTGGCATTATAAAAATAAAAGAATTAAGCAATTACATTAACCAATAGATTGTCAATGATGAGTAAACACTGATGCAGTTCTAGTCCAGACCCAAGATTAAAGGTGTCAAATTCTGTGTGTTACCTATGCTGGCGCTGCTGTTGAAGAACCGTGCTGTATCCTCCAGAACTCTGGGCTGGTTCCTGTCATTGGCTGCCCCTCTAACAGATGCGAAAGCATGGGATCCTCCCTGGAGGCTGGACCTGCTCCCCGTGTCCAAAGAAATGCCCGGCCTTTCCGCTCGGGGAGGCTCTGCTGAAGCCGGCTTGGCTGGTGATGACTTGTTGCCGCTGCGAGATGACACCGGCTTGGATTCCTCATCGCTGTCAAATCCAAACGGATCCTCCAAGCCATCTCCGGACGGACGGGGCCTCTTGTAAACCCCCAGGACAGAGTCATTCTTGGGAGCGCCGATGCGCTTGGAGCCCACCTTGGCCTTGTAGGTGGTGTCACCCCATTTGGTGCTAAGGGTGCCTCTCTTGGTGGACAGAACCTCGTCAAACTTGGACGTGCCCTCTCCTCCCTTGCGGCTATAGGTTTTTCCGAATCTGGACGTCATTGTGGCATCTGGGTCATATTCTCTGGACAGGAGGACAAGGGAGCAGAAAGAACAGTACATGATTTAAGAGTCTGCAAGATCATTTTTAATGCACGTGATGGATGTAATTTACCTCATTAACCTTTTCACAGTATTACCCAATAATTACATATCAAGTTTTTATCTAAGTTTGGAAAATGAACAGCAGTTGTTAATGTCAGTCATGTTTATTGATCAGCTGATTACACACTTACACAATCAAGGATTTTATAAGCATTTGTGCACAAGAGATCGGCCTCTTAATTATCTTGTTCGCAAGCCAATAAAATAATCGGTTAGTTATCATCATTGTTTAAATCTAATGTAATGTATTAACGGGATGGTATAGAAACAGGCGTAGCTAAACGCTGATGTGAGAATTATCAGCTAACAGCTTGAGCACTTCTCAGCCAGCTGGTTTGACAAAACAAGGCTAACATTAGCTTGCACAGCTAGCTAACTGGTAGGATGCTAGCAGAAGCATTAATGCAGACACAACAAAACCCAGTGGTGGAGGTGAACCACAACACCCAGTGCACCAGTATAATTACAAGGTAGGATATGTGTTACGTACAAATATAACACGTTTTCACAAGTTATTATTAACGTTAGCTCGAGTTGTAGCCGTTAGCATTAGCAGAAAGCTCAGAGACAGGAGCCGTCACTCCAGCAAACTGCTAGCTTGAAGCTAACTGCTAACAATAACTACAAACTGACATCGTGTCGGGCCACAAACAAAAATAATCCAAACACAGGCCATTTTCACTGGTAAACCAACACTGGCTGTTGTTCGTATTTCCACTTACTTGGTGAGCTAAAGGGCCGATCCGCTCAAAACACACTCCAGAGCAGAGACGGCCGTTAAACTCGCAGAGGACCGGGCCTGCTTCCCTGATTCAAGCTGCCCTGCACAGTATAAACAAGGCCGAACAGGCGCCTTTAGCGGCAAATCAGCGGCTCGGAAACACGACAGAGAGAAGCGCAGACCCGGACTGTTGAGAAACGACGCAGTTTATTAACACATCTAACGAAATCGGCTCCGATTTTCAAGCTAAATCTCACTCGATTGTTTCCTCCGGGCTGCGACGAAGGCTTCCATTGGACTCCCTCGCTGCGTCAAGTTAACCGGAGATAGAAGAACGTCACCGGAATCTGAGAAATCTGTCCTTAAAAATAAAAGCATAAATTAAATTAAATGAAGAACATTTTAGCTAAACATAGTCGGCATGAACTTATTTGGATATAACAATACAATTGGAAGCTGCGGATTTACTACAGACCCCTTCTTCAATGTGTTACTCAATTTTACGATGATACATAATTTTGTGAGGTTTTTGGCAGGTTGGATTTTGCCTTGTTTTATTTTTATAACAATAGCCGGAGCTGCTCATCCGCACTATGTCGAGCTTCAAGCGACCGTCTTCATCAATCTTATCATTACAAATGCTGCGTTCATGTGCTCCCATTAAACTCGTAAAAACGTAAATTTCAAATGACAAACTATAAATGCGGGATAAATAACCCTGCAGCAAAATGAAAATAAAGAAATTCAACTGAAGAAAGTTAGTGAAAAAAATACTGAGTTACTGTGTGTTTTTATTTCTTTGCTGAGAGTTGGAAATCTAAAACTTAGTTGACAATGTGTGTGAATTCCCACAATTAAATTGAAAAGGTAACGTTACAACCTTCATCAGTCATTAAACTTCCAATGTGCAACGACATCATCATTGTATGAAACCAACAAGCTGCAACCGCTAATAAAAATAGAAATCAAATCACAAACACCTGACAAACGGATTAATTATAATGGAACATCAATCTGAAGTTCAACCAGGAGGAGACGGGAAACAGCAACACCACAAGTTTGCTATCAACCAAGAAATCATTTTATAATCAGCAAATAAGTATAAATAAATAAATATTTGACAAATATGTATGGAAGCTGTTAGTTTGTGGTGCTGCTGGATTATGTTGGTGCAGGTGTTTCTAATATTTTGTCCCTCCCATTTGTATCAGTGATGATAGAACTAATTTTTGTCACCTAAAAATGGGCAACTGTGTGTACATGTGAATTTCAGCTTTCCAGCGTGTGCAGCTGCTACTCGACTCTACTCTTAAGGAAATGACAAGGCTCAAAGCATTATGGAACATCTTCGATACCATTGACTCCTAAATTTTCAGTCCATCTTCTATGAATACTCAGAGATTTTGCTAGGTGTGCCTATATTGCTCATACTATTATTTCCATATGCATGAGGTGGTACGATATGGTCCAGAAACGCATCATTTCCTGTTCCTCTTATTTCTCATATATATCCTCACATACTCAATGATGATGAACTGCCTTTATTATAAACATTTTGTGACCGGCAGATTCATCAACAACATTTATTCATTATGCTGATAAAAGCATAATCTGGGCAGCATTTCATAACTAACAAAACATATTTGCTGTTGAACATCAGAACAGACATTTTCAGTCAGCTGTCTTTTTTCATCCAGTTATTGTATTGATCCTCAAATTGAGCTCTATTATACCTTCTGTGTTCTCTTAAAGATTTCAAACGCACTCAAGACAAAAACCAGGCTTTGCACTGTTTTCGTGGAAAAATGTGTCTCTGTCTCCTTGTTTTTGAGGGGAGACAGGGACACCAGAGCCGGATGGTTGGTCCTTGCCATTTTCCACAGGACCTGAAATGATCCCAGTGCTTGTTGACATGCACCCCGCTATGGCTGTCTGTTCCTTCAGGGCAGTCAGGTCATCTTGGCATCAAGCCTTGCTTCTTCAAACCTCAAAAACCTGTTACTGCGGAGCTCTAAGCCTGGCTGAAATCCCTGCATGGCATGCTGCGATCCCTGTGCCAGCATCGGCCGTCCTGCCAGCCAATAGCCTGACGCTACTGTACCGTGAGGGGTTCAATGGTCACACAATAAAGAACAGATCTGAGTTTTTCATGAGGATGGAAAAGCTCCCCGAGCAGGCGTTGGTTGTTGAGAACCTGGCAGAGCTTTGAGGTGGCACATGGAGTGTTCAGGCATCATACAGTTTGGAAGAATAGACCGGCACAGGGGCTGGCATCAGTGCTGGCAGTGGCTTCTTTAAAAACAATTAGGCCTTTGACATTTAGCAGATAGCAGCTGTAGGATCAACTCTGGAAAAGACGGAGAGGACGGAAGCCAAATGACTTACCACCCCAATCAACTCACTTTTTGCAGATGATGGTTCAGAGAGGACAGCGGGGCCCCTGATTTTTAACAATTCACTCAGTTTATACTACAGAGCAGCCGGGGTCCAAAATGACAATATTTTTCTTTCCCTTTTTCTTTTTGTGCACCAAAAAGTCATGATTTTGCAGGACTTTAAGCTTTGAGCTCCATAATAAGACTGTCCTTACTGACTGCTGTGGTTGGGTGTGGGACAAATTAACATCATACATACATCTTTTACAGACCACTGGATATCATGACACAGAGTACATTTGCATCCTCCCTTATAGAGAAGACGTAAGGAGTACGAGAACAAACTGGGCTTTGTTTAGTGTAAGATTATAGGTTGTAGCAGCAGCAGCAGCAGCAGTTTAGGTAATGTATATATTACGGTGGTTAACTGTGCAATCATGAGCTTGGTCCACCAAACTGTTGGTTCCACTGTGCTGCAGTCTACAAGAGCTAGGCCACTTCAAAAACAAACCAGTGTCCCCAGGAATAATATCCACATTGGCAGAATCTCTACCTCAAAATTTACAATCATTTCCAACATTTAGCCCTTTACAGTAGTGAGCTGGAAAGTTTTTCAAGGCCGAGAGGAGGTTCATTTGGTTAGACCTTCAGATCTACCCTATTGTCAAACAACAACATTCTACAAAACTCTACACCAAAGTCAACATCCTCACTTTCTCCAGTACCTGCACATGGTAGACACGGTGTGGTTGAAGTTAAGGCAAGATTGTGGACATGGCTCAACTATGACACAGTAGCAAAGTTGGACAACTGTCGTCCCTCCATACACATTCCTACATTTCTCGCTCTTTGCTTTCATTTTTTTTTTTTTTAAACACCTCATCACAAACCTGGCATGTGCCTTTACCTGTGACTTCACACTGATTATTCTTCCCTGGGAGCTAGATTGAGAATATTATGAGCAGGAACCTCTCTGCTTTGATTTTGATCAGTGCATTTGCAGTTTAAGAACTTGCGTCTAAGCTGTGCTGTGATTTTTGTCTCTCACCACTAGGTGTCAGAACTTACACACAATCTGTCTCTGCTTCATTCATCTTTTTCTTTTTCTATTCTCCTTCTCTTTTCGGATTTGTAACGTCGCTTCTGTTTTATTGTCTCCTCTCATCTCTTTCCTCTCACCCTGCCCTCTTTTTGTCCCATGTTATTCTAGTCAAAGTGACCTCTGACTTTTTCATTTCTGTATTAGTGTGAATGTTACATATGTTATTGTAAATCAAAGCTGGTGCAGGACCTTTTGCTCACTGACTGAAGTGGACAGTGCTCAGTATATTACAACAGTCTACAACAGTTTGTGCCTCTCATTTGTTAGCATTGCCATCAAATTTGAGCCACAGTCCAACGTATCAGAACAGGGTCATAACAAATTGCATTGAGAGAGATCGTCAGTAAGGCAAGATTGTTTTTCAATGCTATCTGGAAGGAAGGAAAAAACTACCTAATAATTCACAGTGCGCTTCAGAAAGAGGTTGGTGTTAAATAAATCAAGGAATGAGAAAGTGTGGAAAAATAAATTGCCCAAGAAGAATTGTAAAGCTGTATGTCACACTCATTTCAATCTCTCATCTCAACTCAATCCCAGAACCTGATTACAAAGTGCTGAACGTGAACACAGTCTGTCCGTCTTTTTACCTGTCTGTCAATCCACCTGTTTATTCTCTGTTCTCCTCTGTTCTGTTGTCGTTTTCCCCCAGATCATCCTTCACTTACATCAGTTTCCTGGAGACCTACGATAACCCTAACCATGACTTGTCTAACCTGAACCTAACCTTGACCTCAAACCAAGTCTTCACCATAAAATTTGAATATTATGGGGACATGTCCTCACGCGGTGACTTGCGGGGACAGATTTATGTCCCCACAACATGTGTTATACACGCACACACACACACACCCGTGGGAAGTCCCCTAGTTTTGTATGAAATGCTTTACCAGATGCTGTTTCCTCCTCTGAGGGTGTTTCAGTTTAAATCAGTGAGGTGTGTGTGTTGTTAAATGGTTCCTTCCAGTAAAAAACTGGTCGTCACCATGTAAACAGATTTACAGTCACATGAAAAAAATATCTGACTCATCATCAAAAATACAATACAAAGAGTTTTTGCTGTCAAATCATATTTTGACATTAATATTTATAATCTTTGGATGTCATAGTATCATCATTCTTCATCGTCATCCCTCTGCTTTTTTTGTTATTTTAAATGTAGACATGTAGGTTTACGGCCACTGGTTGTTATGGTATTTTACTTTGAAGTCAACACGGAAGTAGCACCGTTGTCGCTCTTATTTTCCCAGCAGAAACCGGAAGCCGTGTGCTTCCGCTGTGGCTAGCTTGTCTGTGGTTCCTGACAGCTGCCGCTCTGGACTCGGACTGAAGCCGAACTGAGTAAGTAAAAACCACAATCCGCCTCTTTTCCAGCCTGTGAGCCGCAACACGACCGGACCGAGACGTTCACGGAAAATATGGCCGGAAAAAAACGATCATTGATGAGAGAAAGTGTCGAAGAGTTGGAGCTAATGGAGGCGGAGAGGAAACGGCTCGATGCTTTCAGGCCTGTCTGATCTGAACAGGCACAAATTCAACCCTGATCTCTGTCCAAATTCACTGGATGTGATCAGTTTATAGCTGTGTGTGTGTGTGTGTGTGTGTGTGTGTGTGTGTGTGGACTGATGGTGGAGACGCTGCTTTCAATGGAGCAAAGTGTTGTTGGTTTTTCTTAGCTTGTCTTTTATATACAACTATGATATTATCTTTATTCTGAGGTTCATGCTTTCATACATGTTAACTATGTCACAAAGCTAATAACCTCATAGATGTATTATGAGCCTGATGAACAGTTTAGGCTTCAGGTTTACACTGAATATGCTGTTTGTGTCATAGACTTTAAAAGTGTCTCATGTATTGAAAAAACTGATGAATTGATTAGTCGATGCTTTTTTCCCCACACATGATAGTAAATGAAATATCTCCAGGTTTTTGATTATTGGTTGGAAAACATGACATTTGAAGACCTTGGATTGTGACATGGTGTTTTATTTCATGAACTAAAAGATTAGTCACTTAATGAAAATACCTGGCAGATGAATCGATAATGGAAACAGTAGAAGTGAGTTTACACTGATCTGACTGCATGTCATTTTGTTTCAGTAGCTGCGTGACATAAAGTTCTCCTGTAATAAATGAATGGTAGTCATGTGTAAAATTGCATGTAGAGTCAGCGTAGTTTGGAGAAAGCAGGTGTATAAGGAGGAACCAAAACTCATTTGCTTTTCAGTCCTTCACACCCACCTGTAAATCTGAGCGTCCACTCGAGTTTTTGTAATAATTCAAAAATTTCAAAGACATAAATTGAGCTTCTCATCAAACTCAAGCACATTTCCAAAAAGATTGATCCATCCCTTTAAGTATTACTGGTGAAACCCAGTGCAATAGATTACTGGTAGTTAAAAAGAACTTTACACACAAACCTAGTGATGGATTTACAAACAGCTGGTGGAACCCAATCCAATTAAGTGGTAATATCTGATTAATAAGTAAACAAGATTACAAATCTGACCAAACGTTCAAAGCCAACTTTCAGTTTTCAGTGTGTGATGCTACAGACACACCTCAAAAGATCTGAGGTTTGATGCAGAGTGAAGACGCTCACAGTCTGGGCACCACCGTTCATTTTAATAGACCTGCTCATTCTGTCAGTGCGAGGTGAGTGTGTAAATCACAGCACTGGAATAAGAAAACAATAGAGTCTTTGACCTCTCAGGCTGTGTGTGTGTGTGTGTGTGTGTGTGTGTGTGTGTGTGCGCTACCCAGCCAGCACCTGCTCTGTTAATGCCCACATGCTTTAACCAGCACTGTCCTTGTCCATCTCTGTCACAGCACACAAACACACACACACACACACAGACACACAGGGCTCGTACTAACACTTCCTGCAGACTGTTCTACACCATGAACACATGACTTTTCAGGTGTTTTCCTGCATTTTGAAATTCCTCTGTGCATTAAAAAAAATCCTGAAACTGAAAGTTAAAGAAAGAACGAGAAGCTGCATTCAAATCCTCTTCCAAGTTTTCAAAGTGTGTTTGGAGGTGGTTTCTCTGGTCACCTGCTTGTACCAACACGTTTTGTCTCAGAGGGAACTGAAGGTTTTGAAAGGCATGAATCTCAGCAGATGGACAGTTACTTACTCACGTCGTTCAAACCTGTCAGAGACAGTGGAATCAGAAAATGTGAAGACAGTGATATTGTTTCATCGCTGTGGCTTTGTACATATTTAAGGTTAAAGTGATGACTTTCAGCATGAAGTTGTTTATGTCCATCCTTTTTGTGCACTGTCCCCCAGATTCAGCACAGTTGTCTTCAAGACACAGACCTGTTTTAGGGACAAACAGTGGAAGTTTCTTGACTGGCCAAGTCAGTCACAAGAGCTCAATCAAACTGACCATGTGTTTCATCTGCTGAAGACCAGTGAAAGCAAAAAGCCCCCAAAAGAAGCTAAATGTGAAAATGGCTGCAGTGCAAGCTGGCAAAAGAAAGATACCAAGAGTCTGATGATGATGATGATGATGATGATGGACTCCCGATGGTTAATGACTCCAAAGATAGGACACCAAAAGTTAAATATGATGAACTTATTATCGTTTGTGTTAAAATAACAGTTCAGCATTTGGAAACACAGGTATTTGCTCGCTTTCCCAGAGAAGAGATAACAGCATCTATATTAGTTTCATGTCTTTGCGCTAAGTACATGATTAGCCTAGCTTAGCATAAAGACAGGAAGCCGGGGGTCAGTGAGTGAGAACTTTAACCTCCTAGTCCTTGTTTCTTCAAATGCAATGTGTTTTGACACAGAGAACAAAATGTGTCACCATTATATAATTTTCTGACAGAACGGCATTAAGTTATTTTTATATCAGAATGCAACCTCGCCACATCTCTCAAATTCTAAGCAGTCTTTCACCTGACATAACACTGAACGTGGCCCTGTCCCGCCTCCCGGCAGCGTACCTGTGATGCCCCAGGGCGGGCTCAGCTGGCCGGGGTTGCGATGCCTTACGTGGACCGACATAATCGCATCTGCGGCTTCCTGGACATCGAGGAGAATGAGAGCAGCGGCAGGTTCCTGCGCCGGTACTTCATCCTGGACACTCAGCAGGGAAACCTGCTGTGGTACATGGACAACCCACAGGTGAGGCTGTGTGTGTCTGAGTGTGTGTCTGAGTGTGTGTGTGTGAGTGAGTGAAGGTTTAGGGTTCGAGTCAGGCCTCTGGTGGTGATGGTTCAGGTTAGTGTGAGGGGCTAGTGGATGCAGTATGTAAGTGAGGATCCTCACATTCAAGTACAAGTATGTGTGTGTGTGATAAAGTATGAATGTGTGGATGGGTGTGTGTAGATAAATATATACACGATTGAGAACTACTCCCATGTCTCAGACATCAGTAGAAATTCTTCTTTGATTAGTCAGCACTAAAAACATCTTAACCATCTGAGCATACTACTGCATTTATAAATACTGTGTGTGTATGTGTGTGTGTGTGTGTGTGTATTTGTGTGTGTATTTGTGTGTGTATGCTTATGCAGTGTTTGGTGTAGTTATTTTGGTACCAGCTCTGATGCCTTCATTTTGATTCTGGTGTCGATTTATGTATTTAATTATTGCACTTTTAGTAAGGAAACGATCATGGCGCTTTATTTTGAAGTTCAGGAGACACGTTCACTGCATGCCATCAGGTGTAGTAATGGACTAATTTCCTTGCTGCCGGGCAACTATTTTGACAGTACATTTCAGTTCACTGTGAAAATCAACTTGCTGGGACTTGAGACCTGCTGCAGGGAGATCATCCGTCACATTAATTGCCTTTATCTTTTTTCATTAGCGTCAAGTATTTATTGCCAATGCAGTTAGTAGCAGGACAGCTTTCAGAAGTCTCCTTGGAGGTGTCTTCAAGGACACTGTCAACATCTGACAAGCAATACATTGAGCTATGATATCAGAAAATTAAATGCGCAGGACAAACAATTGGCAAACAAGCACTCTGTTAATTATCGTGACAGAGCATTTTAGCTGCCGACTCTCAGAGGTCTCTCAGCACCGAGGCCATTGGTTCCTACTGAGGACATACATCTTTACAAACAGGTCACAAATGTATAGTTTTTATTTTTAAAAAAAGCTCAGTAATTTTCCAGAACAGCTGGACACGATAGTTTTCAGCAGACGTTACTCAAACAGGAGTAAATAGTGCGTTTGTTGAGGACTATTTTCAGCGGCAGATTAATCCACATTTGGTGCTCTAGTGAATATTTGGGGCAGCAGGACGGTGTGTGTCAGACTGAGTCGAAATAAACTGCAGTGTGTGAGTTCATGGTGATGAAGGAACATGTCAGACAAACATGATGTGTTTTAACTTCTGTCTGTTCTCTGTGAAGTAACAGAAGTACATTTTATTTATACATATTTATTAATAGTTATTAAGTGCACAGTGTCAATATACTTCACAGTAAAAAGAATGAATACACAGCCAGCAGTAAGGCAGGAGATCTGTAAGCAGAGGAAGGTGAGACGTTAACAGTATGACCTATGAAAGTCTTTAACAAAGGTAAAAAGTCTTGAACAATTTGGAGGAAAAAGATCTAAAGAGGAAGTCATCGGTTTATAGGACAGAACAGATTGTAGTGCAGCTGAAGACAACACTTTTGACTTAAGATAAATTAAGAGAAAAAGTTACTGAAGTCCGTGTTTTATTCCTTTTGACGTGATGCATCAGGGTGGAACGCTGCTGATTGTGTTGCACATTTACTACATGATTTTTGCAGACTGTCTTGTGACGTACAGCACATACACAGACATTTTATAAAACATTTGTAACAATATGTAACAAACCCATTCCTTGTTTTCAAATATCACTACTTTTACTACTGCTATGACTTCTAGTTGTACTACTACTACTACTGTTACTACAAATAATACAGTAATGAAACTAATGGTTATGTTGTTTGTGTTTCTTTGTTCAGAATCTGCCTGAAGGTGCAGAGAATGTGGGATCTCTCAAACTCACTTATGTCTCCAAGGTTAGTTCTCTGTCTCTCTGAAATACAAAAACACAGTATCAGTGTGTCCAGTACTTTGGTCTCTGATCAAACACCTGGTCATGTTAGCATGAAAATGCAAAACTGAGATGGTGATCATGGTAAGGATGACACGTGAGCCATGCCATGGTGAGCATGTTTGGATGTAGTTGGCCTCAGCCTGACTCGGCCTGCTAACAGCTGTCCCCTGCTTTCTGACCTTCTTCTCACCGCTGTCTCTGATTGGTTGGTGAGAAGTGACAGCACTCAGGTGTCCTTTCAGATGTAGTGAAATGTGCAGAAAGAATTTGAAAGAATTTGAGTTAATGTGTAAAGCTGAACTCTGCTCTCCCTCGTTCAGGTCAGTGATGCTACCAAACTCAGGCCAAAGGCAGAGTTCTGCTTTGGTAAGTTCATCTTCATTTTCTTCCCCCTATCTTTTTTCTTTCCAACCTTCTATTAGTCCTTTTTCCCTTCATCTCCCTTGTCCTCTACTTTTTCTCCATCATTTCTTACAGTAAATATCCTTCGTTCCCACTCTTTCCTTGTTTCCTTCCTTCCTTGTTTCTCCCCTTCTTCCCTTCCTTGTCCTTTATTTCCCCCTCTGCCTCCCTCTTTTCCTCTCCCGTTTATTTCTCCCGGTTTATTTCCTCTCTTTTGTCCCTTGCTGCTTGTTGTTGTTCCGCTGGTGGCCAACAGTAGCTTTTGTCGCTCAATAGGAGGAAACTGTACAATATCCCTGACCTGACCTCTGGATGTGTGTGTGTGTGTGTGTGTGTGTGTGTGTGTGTGTGTGTGTGTGTACGTATTTGCATCTGGATGTGATGTTAACATACACACACACACACACACACTCTCACATCCTCTGCCTCTGAGAAACCAGAAACAAACTGATATTTTTAGATCATGATTTGCATGAAGCTCAGTGTCGTTTTCTTCTTCCTCCTGTGTTTTCTAGTCTTGTGCTTCAAAGTAAGAAGAAGATAACAACCAACACGTTTTCATTTCTCTCTCCGCCTTTATGTTTGTAGTTATAAATGCAGGAATGAGGAAGTTTTATCTGCAGGCCAACGATCAGCAGGATTTGGTGGAATGGATCAGTGTTCTCAACAACGCCACCAAGATTACTGTGAGCCTCACACACACACACACACACACACACACACACACTGATGGGTCAATACGTGACCCTGTTTCTCCTGTTGTGGTAGGCCGCTCTGTCTTCCGCCTCAGGCTACAGCACATGGAAAGTTACCCATCAGGCCAGATAGATAAAGTTCAGTTGAGGCACAAAAGTGTGTGAGTGGAAAGAGAACAGGAAAGCCAGGCTTGGCAGGATTCTCTGGTCCTTGAAGGAGGAAATAGTGCGTTTGTTGGGGACTATTTTCAGCTGTGGATGAATCCACATTTGGTCTCTAGTGAGTAGAACCGTGTTTATGGGATTGAGTCAAAACAAAGCACCGTGTGTGTGTGTTCACGGTGATGAAGGAACACGGTGCACCGGTGTGCTCGATGTCACAGATGGGTTTTTAAAGGACAAGGCTGGTATTTAATATTTTTGTTGTCAACAGATTCCACAAAAAGACCAAAGCCAACCACAAATTGGTTTCACCTAACAAGTACTGCGTGTGTATCCAAAGCCTGAAATGTCTTTAAAGTTCCATTATTGTCCAAAAGCTATTAAAAACACAAAAAGTGAAAAAAGTGCTGATTTGGGTGGATCCTTGAAGAGATAAGAAAAAAGATAAACCAGCTTAAACTCTTCATCACCTGTGGGCGTCGACCATGTGTTTGACAGACAGGACTGTTGTTGATCTCTTGTTGTGTTTTTAGGTGCCGAAGCCCGGCGAGGGCCACGCCGCCCACGCAGAGACTCCACAGGAAGTACTTGGAGCCATGAAGCAGGTCTCCTACAAGACTGAGATCATAGGAGGAGTCCCCATCATCACCGCCACACAGGTAACACACACACCATCATGTGTGTTGTATTAGCAGCTGTTAGCAGCGGCAACTCAGCAGGTCTGGTCCTGTCTGTGATGGTATGTAGCCATCGACCCAACATGCACCTGGGACTAGTTCCTAACACGTTTGTCATATCCAATTTGTGTTCTCTGAATATTATGAGACAATGTTCCATATGCTTTACATTTGTGTGTGTGTGTGTGTGTGTTTTAGGAGCAGGGGGAGGGGCAGAACGGGGCGGAGCGTGGAGGTCTGAAGCGGGGTCAGAATCAGCTGCCCTACTTCCTGTCCAGAGGAGTGCAGGACCAGGCCATCATCAAGGCTGGATACTGTGTCAAACAGGGAGCTGTGGTGAGAGTGCACACACACACACACACACACACACACACACACACACACACACACACACACACGCTGCCCACTGGAAGGAGCTGTTTCTGATCAACCACATCAAAAACCTTCAGACAGAACTGAAGGAGCTGTTTCTGATCAACACATCAAATCCAATCATCATATCAAGTCTTATTATATTTGCTATTTACAAGCCCCTTGAATGAGAGGCGACGTGTTTCCAGTATCTACAACCAAGTCCAGTTGCCCTAGATTCAACCCTCCTTCAATAACCATGACGTGGACGACTGAGAAGCTTCACAGGCAGCTCTGTGAACATTAAACTGAAACAGGCTAAACTAACAAATCCAGTGATGTTGATCACTCTGCTCCTCCTCAGATGAAAAATTGGAAGAGGAGGTACTTCATGCTGGATGAAAACGCTGTCAGCTACTACAAGTCTGACCTGGTGAGGATTTTATTTTATTTGTTTGAGTGAACTGATCATTTTAAAAAATCATGTTAGAGCAGAGAGCTGGCTCTGACCAGGTTACTGAAGTGCATGTTAGCTCACTGACTGTTGGCTTTCGTTACACTTGATGATGAACACAAACACACACACACACACACACACACAGTTTACGAGAATTTAATACACAGTACAAATGTTTACCTGCCAAAACAATGAAGTAAACTGAAAGGAAAATTGAAAGACAGAAAGCATGAACACCCATGTGTGTGTGTGTGTGTGTGTGTGTGTGTGTGTGTGTGTGTGTGTGTGTGTGTGTGTGTGTGTGTGTGTGTGTAGCACAGCTTGTTTTGCCCTCTGTTGTGTGTCTCTACACGCAGCGGCATGTGTCCTGAATACCTCTTCATATGATCCACGTGTGGACAGATTAGCAAGTCCTAACCACAGCCTGTCTGTGCACATAAATGGACACACCCAGTGTCTGTATGTGTGTGTGTGTGTGTGTGTGGGTGTGCGGGTGTGCAAGTCTCCTGGCTGTGTTTTCATGCCTTGATATTTTCCATCGTAGGTGTTAAACAGTGTAGGTTGATGTGATGAGTGCAACTGTTGAGAATCGTCACTTCTTGAATCGAAAACATCACAAGTCATTGTCAGAATCTATTTGTGTAAATTATGAGGAGACATATACAAATGCAGAGAGAGAAAAGACAGAGAAGAGAGTTGTGAAGTGTGAGCTGAGGTTTCTTATTATTAAATTAAATTATATTCCCATTTAAAGCTTTTCTATTAAAGATCTCTTCAATGTTCTGAAACATAGAAACACAGAAGTTGCTTGGTCACTTTCTAATTGAACAGTACTACAGGTTTTATATCATGAAATCATGTTCTCTCAGATGTGGTGCATGTTCACGATAACATGATAAGAGTAAAAACAGCATATCTGCTCAATTCATCCACAATTGACCCAGAAACTGGTTTCAGTGTTTTATGGTGTTTATATGAAGTGTGATCTTCAGCTCCTGCTCACAGAATCTGAAGCTGTGTGGTTGGATGTTTTGTCCCAAGATGTCACCTTGAGACACAGACTTACACTTTTGACTTTCTGTCAAAGAAACAAATATTTTCTGTCACAGTTGTCCATCTTCTGTACTGATGATTCGACAAGGAGAGTCTCATTTCTGCATTAGACCTGCAGCTCTCAGTCACCAACATCTGTGCTGAAAGTGATGGGACTTTTACCTCTGGAATGCTGCTGCCTGAAATAACACTACTCTCTAAGTTTGCATCATTCAAATCGTACAGTAGCTCAAAATATCCTGAAGTGTGAGCAGAACGAGCTCCGTCACTGCCGCTTCTTTGTCCCACAGCTGCCGGCTAAAACTCTGAGGTCACGATCTTGTTGTGCCGTTAAAACACACTGTATATAGTCGTAATGTATTATAACACCATGAAGTCACTTAAATCTCAATGCACAACCCTAATTTCAGCTAAAACACAAGACCAACAGAGTTTTATTCTAAAAATCATGTTGACCATGTCTGAAATGAGACAGGAACATCAAATGCACGACACCACATGTATAAAAGTACTTAAAATAGCCCATAATTGTCAACTATGATGAGTCAGTCAGCGGCGGAGGAATGCCAGTGTTGAGCCACTCACCGAAGCTGTGGGTCGGTGAGTTGGGATGTGAGTTACCAGGCTGGGAACGTTAATAACAAGCACGCTGTCGGTCCCTCTGCTGCCACGCTGGGCTGGACGCTGTGATTATATGTGCCGTGATTAAATGTATGCAGAGGGATCTGTGTTGTTATTCTAGCTGTCTGAACAGGTAATTGTGGGCAATGTTGCAAGTCAATGTGCCGAGAAGGGATTTAGTAAAGTTCAGGAGTTGTAATCCAGTTTGAGCTTACTCTCCGTGTCACCTCTGAATCATCTGCAGACTTTTATTTTGGTCTTTTTTATAACAGGAGAAAGTGATGCAGATACAAAGTGTTTTAGAAAAGGTTTCCTGCTCAACAGATCATGAAAGATGGTAGAAACATAGTAAACAAAAGATGAGTCATGCAGATTTCAAAGAACCATACCAGCATGTTTTAGACACGGCTTCATGTTACTGTTTCCTCTTTCCTGTAGGAGAGGGAGGCGTTGAAAGTCATCCCGTTGAAGGAGATTCACAAAGTTCAAGAGTGCAAACAGAGGTCAGTGAGTTTCCTGTCAGCAGGTGAATATGTGCTGCTGTCCAGGTGATTAAAGTGGCGTCTGTCCTGTGTTCTGCAGTGAGCTGATGATGAGGGACAACCTGTTTGAAATGGTCACCAGCTCCAGAACCTTCTACGTCCAGGTAACACACATGAACAGACCTGAGGCTTGTTTCCAAAAGTCAAAACTATACATTAACATTCTGTGTCCCTGTGTCAGGCCGACAGTCCAGAGGACATGCACAGCTGGATTAAGGCCATCTCAGGGGCCATCGTGGCTCAGCGCGGCCCCGGACGCTCCGCTAACACTGTAGGTGTCCTGTCACACTCGTCTTGTACTGATGTTGTTAAAGAGGACATTCCTCAACAGCCATGGTTTTCCAAGGACTTAAAGTATAATTGGTAAAAAATCTAGTAGATAAAAAAGTTTATACTCAGCAAAATAAGACACTTTTACAGACACTTATTGATTTTGATATTGAAAGTGAAAAACTTTGAATGGCATCGATCCTGAACTAAGGCATTTATAAACCAGGGGTTAAACCTTTTTTCTGTTCTAGTGAAAACATGAGCATTTCACATTCTTTATTTCAATAACTTTCCATAACTTTACACAATAACAGAACATTTGCACAAGAACATATAAAAAGAACAAATACAAGTTAAAAAATGCATTTTGCTTTACGATTTGGATGAAATCTCTCTTTCAGCAAAGTCAATATTTAAACACAGTTGTTTTCAGTCCCATCACTCTACATCAAGAGCTCTGTGTTGTTCATGTCTAATAAGGTGAAGCGGCTCCATCCTGTGGCGGAAAGAGTTACTGCAGTAGACAAACATTATTCTGAGAAAAAACTATCTTTACATCACTTAGATGCACAACTTCAGTCTCACCTCAGCTGTATCCCATATTTAAGAATATAGTCATTAGGTGATGTGAGTAGATGAGACTGTCTGTTATATCTATATAATGTAGTGGAACCTCACATATTTTATAGATTCAGTTCATGTTATATATTTTTACTTTTTACTTTTATTCAGAGTTTTACAGCCTGATGATGATGATGATGTGATGGTTGAAATGTGTTTTCATGTCCTGAAAGGTTTTCTGTCAGTCTCAATACACCTTGCACTCTGTGCTATCATCTCTGTTAATTCACACACACACACACACACACACACACACACACACACACACTCAGCTTCTTACTCTCCCACAGTCTCTTCTGATTGTTTGAAGAGTTTCCTTCCAAAACCACACAATCAACCACCAGAGGCAGAAAAAATAAGCTTCTGTAAAATCAAACAAATGACTTTCAGTGTCAGCGACAGAGCTGTGAGTGGATGCAGGACATTTTAAAGATGAAGAAATTTACCTACTATCACTTTAAAAGCAATCTTAAATAAAATAAATACATGTTACTTTACTATTCTAACAGGTAGGAGAAGGTGCAGACTTGATATTATATTATATATTTTAAAAAATTATCTTGTAGTATGATGTTTCCCCCCAAAATCACAAGTTAAGGCAAAATAGTCACAGAAGGATGTTCACTGTAAAGACAGTGGTTTACAGGGCTGCTATGACTTTGTCCGGGGCAGCGAGGCCTCTGTGGAAGGACGTGTGGTTTTCTGGAAAGGAGCTCTTCACGTTACTGTAACTGAGCTGTGCTGTAAACTGTTGTTTCCAGATCCGTCAGGCCAGGAGGCTGTCCAGCCCGTGTATACAGAGGTATACACCATTCTGCAGTGGTGAATGCAGCACGTATGTGATCCCATGCCCTTTCCCCCGAACCCCCACCCACCCCAGCCACCAGCCTGCCCTCGCCGAGCATTTACCCTGCACACTACAGGAGTTCTCTGGTTCTGTGTCCAGCTGAGCTCCATGTGTTTTTCTCTGGAAGCACAAACACCAGAGTGAACCCTTTAGTGTTCATCCATCCTGAGGCTGCTGCTGGTGGTTCGAGTAGTCTCACCACACTTTAAAATCATAACTGGAGTCTGTAGCAACAGCAGGTAGTTAGTTTGTAGATTTGGGTGAATTGTATTTGAGATTCATCTCAAATACAATTCAGTTTGCTTGAGAGTAGTTCCTCAAAATGGGCAAATCCTGAACGTTTAGGACTTTGTAGTTTCCACCTGCGTTCATGAGCATCTTTCATCCAGAGAGTCTCTGAATCTGTAGCTCAGTTCTCAACTTCTCTGTTCTGTACCTCACAAATTCTCACAAGCATCACTTTGGAAGCTTCCTTTAAAACTAACTGACAGTAAACTTTGTGTCTCCGTCAGTCACTTATGACACAGATGTTATAATCAACTGAAAGCTGCAGGCTCAGTGTCTGAGTTTCTGCTTCGTGTACAGGACTTGAACTTCCATCTGGGCCACTTTGGTATTTTGCAGATCTTAATATTTACAAAACAGGATTTTCTTGCTGGATTGAGGTTTGTGTTTAGTACAACATGTACAGGATGTGTGTGCGTACTCGTAAGATGCAGTTTGATGCAGGTGGAAAGTTGAGTCCTAAACTAGGAAACAAACATCTCTAAGTGTGAGTGCTGCATGAAATAGGCCTGTGATGGACCTTTGAGCTGAGTCCAGGTCGGTCCAGGTGTTTGAGCCAGGCGTGCAGGCAGATGTTCTCGCTCAACACTGATGATCATTTCATGCCTGAATGCTGTTTGGTGGCAGCCTCCTCATCCTCCATCATAACTCCTCCCACTCAGGCACCTTCACCTGATTTAGATTAACGCACTGGTCCATTCACATCCCAGCTTCTCATTTTCATCACTTTGTTGTTGTTTTTTTTTTTCATTGTTTCATTTGGTATTTTTACACATTAAGTCGACATGTTGGCAGCAAAATTCAAGGCATCCATCCACCGACTGTATCAGTCAGGTCAAACTATACTTTTCCTTTCATTCTCATAACACGACCATTTCTGAACTTTGTATGTCTGTGTTCACTCTTTTCTTCCTTGTCTCAGCTGTTTTCTTCATGTTGTGTGTCATTTTGCACATCTAAATAACATTTACAGCTTTTCTGACTCCCGGCAGGACGTCGCGAAACCAAATTCATCATGAGCTTTTTCTTTTTGTCCCGCTAACCCTCTGTCCTGTTGTCTTTCTGCGTGTTTGTGCGTGTGTGCGTGTGTCTGCTTTTCAGAGAGTGAGGTGTGACAGTGACGTACTAACCTTCCCCAAATGAGCCCTGCTGCCTACTTCCTGCCCCTCCCACCGCTGCTCACCGTCCAATCACCAAGCCCCACTGCCTCTCCGCTTCCTTAGCAACTGCTGTTCGATCCTGCCCTGCTCCTTGGCAACTGCGGCATCGCTCGTTCGTACGTGTTGCTTGTAACTGCATGAACCCTTGTGCTAAAGTCAGAGTTCACAGCATTTTCTCTGGATGGATATTGTGTGACCCCAAATCTCAGCAATTAAGCTGGCAGGTAAAATGTTCACTGGAGCAATGGGCAAATCTTACTGTTCATGGAAACGTCTGTGTTGACGATGTAACGTCAAACTGAGCAGCTCCTGGTCGACATGTAGTTTATACTTCTGTCATGTTGATCCTGTGATCTGGCTCTGGCTGCTCTCTTAATTTCTCTACTAATTCTTAGCTGAACTTATTTTAAATTTAAAACCTGATATGCATGTTGTTTTTTGAATGTCAGTCAAATCCTGTGTGGAAGTTTATCAGGTGAATGTTTCCTTGATCACCAGCAAACAGAATCAAATCAGCAAATTGTAATCTGAATGTCATCAGTGACAAAAGCTAATTATTTTTTATTTGATGACAGTTAATAAGTGTTGGATGCTCATGACGACTCACTCTGTTTGATGCTCTCTCTAGTTTGTCCTGAAAGTGAATGAAGGTTTTTCCCAAAATATAAGTAAATTAAATGAGTTTGCTGTTGAACAAGTTACATTTCTATATTTTGAGCTGCAGCTTAATTAGATGCTTTGGTCTGAACAAATAGAAGAAATCTGGCTGACCCTTTTATTTTCTCCTCTCCTCACACCGCACGCCTTCTCCATTGTCCATCCATTGAGTCGTCCCTGTGTTCAGTCCGTGCATCCACTCATCCGTCAGTCTGTCCATCCATCATTCACAGCTGTCTTTCTCTTCTGCCTCTCACGTCCTCTCCACCTTCCTTCTCTCACCAGGAGCGCAGTGACCACTCCTCTCCCTCCCCAACATCCTCCTCCACCTTCTACTACCCCCTTGACCAGGAACTATACTACCCACCATCCTCCGCCAGCGCCGCCTCAGCGGGCCCTCAGCCTCACACTGGACACACACCACCAGGACAACTTCCTGGGCCTGCTTCCGTGGAGGCTGAGCGGCGTCCAGTCCGTGATGATGCCGCTCCCTTCGGCGCGCTCCCGCCTGTCGCTGCAGGAGACCGTGCAGTCCTCAAAGTGACGGAGGGGGATGGGTCACTGTGGAAACGGCGCAGTGAAGTTGGCCGGCTGGGATTTGTTGGCAGCGATGGCAGGGAGGAGCTAAACAGTCGCACCACTGAAAATTCCGACCTGCAGATGACACTGATTTGATGACGACGAACATGATAGTGATGATGGTTGACAACCTCTAAAGGACACACACATACACACTTTCGCTCTGTGTACTTCGAAAACTACCTGACTGGTCACATGATCCTTCTACAAAACTTCCTGGGACCATTTACTGTATGTGTGTGCACATGTGGAATAGGATCTTCTGCCTCTGCTGTTTTTCCTTCACTTTTGTCTTCCTGAATATTATTTGCAAAGTATTGCTGCTGGCAAACAGAAACCATGTTGTCATGCAAAAAAAAAAAAAGAATCTGAAATTGTACAGTTCTGACATGTTTCAGTAGCACAAGAACCATGAACCCTGCTCGTCGCACAATGATCGTCAGGTTTCATGATTCATGTAAGAAACAGACAAACCAAAGTTAGCAGTCGTGTGGTTTTTCTACAGCAGCAGCTCAGATGTTACAGGTTGTCAAAACTGGAAGATGTCGGTGTGAGACTCTGCTGAGAGACTGACTAATCCAGCTTCTCGGTTTGTGTTTGAAGACAATCCCGCTTGATATTATGACTCTTTAATCCTGCATTTCCACTGGAGAGCTGTTGCAGTCTCCTCTCTCTCACTTCCAGTTGAAAAAAAGCTCATTCTGTCAAACGTGTTTTAGCGCTTCAGAGCTCCAAAGTCCAGATTCACTGAATTTGCATTTCTTGGAATGTCTGCACATGGCTTTCATCTTACTGACCACGACATTCACTGCTGTTGAGGGAAGAAGACCGTGAATCTGTAAAATGTCAGAAATGAGGAACAAATTTGTTCAAGATGTTTCTGAAGTTAGTTAGTGGATTTTAAAAAATGATTCATAAGCCAGGATTTTCCAAACAAGGGTCTGATCATACAGGCATTTATCTCAGTTAAAAAATGAGTAGTGTTGCACCATCTGATTTTATCCATCCCAGCTCTGCTTGAGTGGAAACTGCTCCACCACAGTGAAGCTGCATTGTTCGATTGGACGGTACAAACGTCTGTTAATATATTGTGTTGTCAGTGATTGAGCTAGCTAGCTTGCTAACTGGTCGGTAGCTTCCTGGTAACAAGCCAGCTAGCGTGCTGTTTTGACTGCCAATGCCAGCATGTTAGCAGCGGGCTCGTCAAGTCGCCCCACAAGAACTCCATACGTCACCAGACTTCCAGCACCAGCTGTTTGTGAGAGGACGTTTCATGGTCCCACTTCTCTGGCACTACGATGCATTTAGTCTGTGAGCTACCTGAAAACATCATGAACATATCTCCTGCAGTAATCTGGAGCCAGTCATTATTATAGAACACTCACCATGAATACAGACATTGATCTCCAACAAAGAAAAGAGGTAACTACAAGCTTCTGTCCGTCCACAGTCCACTCGCTGCCTCATCAGATACAGTCATCGTTCGCTTCCGTGGGTTTTTCATGCAAGCGAAAACATTGTGTTTATAAAATGTCAATGTTCCTGAATTATCAACACGAATTCAAAACTGTTGTAAATCCATAGAAGATTGTAAATCTTTCTACTGACTAAAGCATGAAATTGACCAAAGCGGTGACGTGTGACTTGACGTGCGCTCTTCACTCTGAACCAGCAGAGGAAGAGGAAACATGGAAATGTTTCTGGTGACAGAAGATAAGACGAGTTAAAGCAGCGTTGGTGAAAGGAGGCGCTGCTGTGGACTGAAGTGTTGAGGGTCTGACTTCCGTTCTGTTCACCAGCTCAACTCACCTCCTGCACTGGACGTTCATGTTCCTTTGTAACTCCACCAGATGTTGATGTATTTGTTTTAATGTTTCTTTAAAGGTGTTGGAGACGTGGAACCAAACACATGTTGTCGATTTGTTGATTTGTAAATGTTGTTTTTTGGATGTGGGAGCTGCAAACAGGGTTTTTCTGTTCTGATGGTTTTATTGTTCACAGTGATGAGAAACTTTTGAGGAAAAAAAATCTACATACAGTATATATGTTGTTTACTGACTTTTATACACACGTGTGCATGACTGCATGCACACACACACACACACACACACACACACACACACACACACACACACACACACACACCCCTCTCCGCTGTTGTTCCGTTAAACATAAGCTGGGTAAAGTGCCTGCGTTGTTCTTTCTAAAGAGTTGATGAAAATGAAAAAGCTGTTTTGACCCTTTTTAGTGTGAACTTGATTCTAAGACCATGTGCTCTGTTTATTAAAAGACGTTTGAACAGAACTTTAACTGGATCCAGGTGTGTTTCTTGCCAACAGGTGGATTGAAGGAGAGTAATGATGGCAGGCAGGATCTTGTCTTGTGGTTGGACTGTGAGTGAGACTCTGCTGCCATCTTGTGGGTTTCAGTCCTTCAGAGAGCAGCAGATCCGTGTTCGTCCACCATGTGTCACTGTTTCCAAATGCTGTAAATCTTTTCACCTATTCCCTCATGTCAGGAGGGTTTGGCCTGATTAACGGCAGCAGGAAGCCTCCATTCTTCGAGCTATTGCTCACCGGGTGGAGACTCTCCAAACAAACTCTTCCGAGGCGGTTGTTGGTCATTAGGTCATGATTCCTGGACGACGGCTGCAGAGCGTCAGTCCCACGGCAGCGTAACAGGCTGCGGTCACGTCCAACACCTCGAGGAGTTATGTAAGATGAAGAACATCATGGAGTGTGATGAAGACATTTCTCTGAGCTGATGCGCGGTGTCTGTCTCTGTTGGATAGAAACAGTCCAGGATGAAATTACTTTTCTTCTACGAAATCACACAATTATGAAGCTGCTTCTCTTTCTTCCATATTGGTGTAAAAAGACACTTCCTGTGCTAATGTGTTTTTCTCTTTTGTGCTCAGTTTCTACAGTTTTTTATTATCATTGTTATTTTTTTACTCGGTCAGGAGGAAGATGGTATCTGTTTTTCCACCATCATCCAGACTCTTTGTGTAACTGCTCTCTGGAGGCATGTTGCACTTTTGGCCACGTCCCAGCCGCTGATCTCAAAGCTCGTCCTGTTGGTTGTAAAACGCAGATCGTGGTCGACTGGGTGGAGCTGCCAGCTTTTCCTGAGAAATAAATGAACTGTGACCTGATAGAGACGAAACATTGTGGTGTTTGTAACCAGTCACACTGAAGATCTGTCAGATATTTATTGTAAATAAATGTAAATTGAGGCCTTTTTGACTTTACATTTCAGGGTCAACTTCACACTGTCACACTGAGACACTTGAATCATTAATGTTATTACCAACACCTGTGCTTTCACTACTGTGACAAGTCCAAAGGCCTCAAAGTCACAAACAACACGATTCCTTTTGACAAATTCATCAGACTCAACAATGAGTCATTGATAAAGCAAAGTCACATGAACCCGAGTTAACACATTATTGAAATAATTATGACTGTGTAAGATGATCCACACTCAGGTTCAGTGTATGAGAGCTGCTGAGGCCACGAGGAGAAACTTCCCAAAATGAACCTCGGTTATTTTTTCCTGAGGGTAACGAGCCAAACTGACATCTCATCCAGATGTTCGCAGCAGTTTGATATCAGGATATTGTTCAAAGAGTGAGACCTACTTTTTGAATCTATGATCTGAAGTCGATCGGTCATACAGAAATAGAAAGAGAAATAATAGAAATAGAAAGTTTCAAACCAGCCTAGATTTTACTGTGAATTAACAGTTGTGAAAATGTCATATTCTCTGTCCTTGCTGGGAAACTTTTATGTCAAGCAAACATTCAGCCTTGTGAGTTTGGATTTACAAGTTTTGAAAATGAGCTCCTTTACTTTTCATTTTACTGTTGATTTACAGAATATCTGCAGCTTAAAATAAATCCAGTGTGATCAAATCCAATGTGAAACATATTTTGGAAACACTGACGTGACATCATCATGAATTCAACTGTGAAACATCCTGCTGGTTTCACTGTAAGAGTCACATCAACAAATTCTTAAGGGAAAGCTTTAGTTCCCTTTTTATAAGCCAAGAACTCCTGACAAGGCCCCTGAAACTGACTGTAACTTTTCATGTTCTGTAACAAATTGTCAGGCTCTCAAATGACGCTCAGACCAAATCTATTCAAGGGATAAAGCGTCTGCGGTTCACTTCAGGTCAGCTGCTCCGCTCAGCCAAAGAGGAGCTCGATCCAAAAGCCACAGAGCGCCATCATTAATGGCTCTTTTGGAGCGAGCAGCCCTGGTTTCAGTTGCCCGGCTCAGATCGCCTGCTTCTCCTTGTAACAAAGCTGCCCCAGATAAAGTTTGGATGTGAGCTTGAGTGACAGTTGTGGGATGTGATGCAGGATCTCAGCTGGGTGCGATGTATAGAAAACACGCATCAGCCCACGTAGGTTTACATGAGCACGTTCAATTTTCAATTCTATTCGGTTTTATTTGTATAATCACAACAAATCACAACAGAAGTCATCTCAAGGCGCTTCACATACAGAGCAGGTCCAGACCGGACTCTTTATATTATTTACAGAGACCCAACAGCTCCCATCAGCAGCAGCACAGGCGACAGTGGCGAGGAAAAACGTCCAGAACCGGGCTCTAGACGGGCGATAGAGATGGATGGACGGATGGATGGATGGATGGACGGATGGATGGATGGATGGATGGATGGACAGACGGATGGACAGACGGATGGATGGATGGATGGACGGATGGATGGATGGATGGATGGATGGATGGATGGATGGATGGATGGATGGATGGATGGATGGACGGACGGATGGATGGATGGATGGATGGATGGACGGACGGATGGATGGATGTCAAATGAAATGAACATTGTCATTTTTATTAGCTATGAGTTCTCCTACTTATTACATTGATTTTAAACAGGATGTCCCAGCAGCATCTGTCTCACCTCACACGTCGTGTCCTGTACGTCCACCTCAGGTCACCTTGGTCTCAGGCTCTTGGTTTTAAACTTCCCTGCTGAAACACAGGAAAGCTGATTTTCCTCCTGTTATGCAACCTGCCATCGTCCTGAGATTTACATTCAGCTATACACTGAGGTTTTATCAGTGCTGGACCCAGACTGGACTCTCATCCATCTAATGAAGCCACCACCGCTCAGCAGCAACAAGACAAAAGGGAGTGAGGGAGGAGCTGGATCTGAGTTCATATTTTAAAGAAAGGACCATGTGTTCCTTCGGAGAAAAGACAGAAATCAACCAGCGCTGCCAATTTAGGATTTAAGAACGAGCTGCGACGCTGCCAGGAGGAACAACATAAGAACAGAACAAGGAGTCCTGCTTCATTCGCCTGGTGAAGGACGCCACTGATCGCCACAAGCTCATGTTATCAGACTACCTCATGGTTTCTCAGGTCCAATCCAAATTCTGCACACGCCTGCAACTAAGTCAGAGCTGAAGAGGTGAGATGGACCAGAAACCTGGTTCACATCAGGTCTGGTTCTTGTTCTGCCAAAGTTGTCCAGATGTAGCTCGAACCAGGAGAATGTTTTCTACCAGGATTAAGATTTTGAAACCACTGCTGTTTTCATTTGGACATTTATCCACTGGTTGTTCGGTTTGATCTGTTTCAGGTTACAGATTTGTCCTGATGGGACTGTGTGACCTGGAAACATCAGATTTGCCATTGCTCGTCTTGATTTCAACCAAACTCAGCATCAACAATTTGATGTTTTAGCGACCACTCACTCATCTCACCACAAACATGATGCGGTGGGGAAAGTAAATGCTGCTCTGACACGAGGACTTCGCTGGACAGTTTGAAGGATGGGAGGAGGCCTGAGTCATCTGAGAGACGCTCACACGTACAAACACACTGAGACATATACACCAGCACACTCTGTACAGGCCGGGCAGCTGAATGTTAATGTATGCCAGCTCCGACTTTCTTCTTCTCTTTTGTCTTTTTTCTCCAACTCCAACTGGGACACGCACATGCATAAATCAAAATGTTATTGCCGACTGACTCAACATAAGTGGAATTAGACTGATGTTTTACACACACACACACACACACACACTCTCTTTCTCTGTTTCCAGGAAAAGCAGAGCAGAGCGTTTGAATGGCCTCCAGCGGACTTCACATCATAAACAGGAATGATGAGCTGTCCGACCGACGCTGGAGTCGAGGAGAAGCACGGGACTGAAGCTGTTGTTCATTTATTACATTCTATATCTATTTAATGTTACGTCTGACTAATACTACACCCATGACTCACAGTAAACATGTATCCAAGCTGAAGCATTTCAAAGAAGAAGATTCAATTTTAAGTCCATTCGTTCTTGATCAGTTCCAAAGTTCACTTCGAAGCAGCACAGACAACTGGAAACTCAGAAGTTTTGCTATAGAACTGTAATTAATAATATGACATCTTTCACCTTTCATTTTGTCCCTGTGATGCATCACTTGAAATGTATTTCAAGACACAAACTGCTTTGTTGTTCAGAGATGCACATAATTTGATTAAGAGTGTTTTTGTACAGCCAAACTCTCTCCAATAAATGTTCTTTGCTGTTACATCACACTATCATGTGACAGGAAATTAAAGAGAAGAAGAAAATCATGCTTCTTTCCTCGAGCATTTATTATGATATAACAGAGCTAAATCATGTTTTAGACGCATTAAACCCCATAAACTCTTGGCAAAACCTGTGTCTGTTAAATTGTTCCTTATGATGCCTGGAATCCCTTCAAGGGCCTCAAAGACTCTTTCACAGACCCACGGGACTCCTTCAACACCACTCGAACTCTTAGAAAAGCCTGTCAAAGCCCTTCAAGGGCCAGTAGAACCATTTTGGGGGGCAGTGGAACTCTTTCAAGGATCTTTGTAACTCCTTCAAAACCACTTGGACTGCTTTTGGCCAATTAGCGCCCCCTAATAGTCCCCTGGATGTCCTTCAACCGCACATTTTCAGGGGTCACTGGAAGTCCCTCAAGGATTTCTGGAACTCCTCCATGACCCATTGATCACTAGAAGCCATCCAGGGCCACTGGAATCACTTCAAGGATTCATGGAACCCTTTCAGTGATTACTTAAACCAATCAAAGGCCACTAGAACCTGTAAAAATGCCATTGTTATCCATTCAAGGAACCCTCAACCACTGACTCACAGACCATTGAATCACCTTCAGGTATCATTGGTGATGCCGAACCCATGGAACTCCTTCCAGGATGCATGAAGGTCCTTGAAGGATCCCTTGTATTCCTTCAGAGGCCCCTGGACCCCCTTCAATGAAGAACCTCTCAGAAGTCCCATCACAGTAAGGGGACATTGGTACTTCAAGGATCCATGGACCTCTTCAAAGACGACGGGATCACCCTCATGTTCTCACTGGAACATGTTAAAGGATCCCTTGGAGATTTCCAGACACCTGTTTAATCCCTTCAATGACCACTGGAAACTCTCAAGGGAAGACCCCTGGAACCCAATCAAAGAACTCAGAGGAACTATGGTGAACATACACACATCCTCCTGTTTATTCAGTCAGAGTCTTGAGGTCACTCTCTCTTGACCCTCTCGAGTCCGTCTATGGTGACGTGTGTGGCCACAGCAACACACACAAACAGAGAGACAGAAAGATGGATGAAAATCCCCTCTGTGTCATGTCTTCCGTCGGCCTGATGGGACGCAGCAGGAGCAGAGTCATCACATTATCTAACAGGACGTTTAGAAAACTAAACTCAGGGTCGAGAAGCCTCCAGAGGCCGAGCTGCTTCTTATGTCGAACTCTACCGAGGAGTGTGATCAGTGTAGGACTCGCTTTGTGTTCTTGTTCTTGGTCCTAAAAAATGTGGATCTAAAATTAAAGTCTTCTTTTCTCCAGAAGTTGTATAATACAAAAGATAGTCTGGCATTAAAAGGTTCACATTATAAACAGAACAGCTTCCAATCTTAAGCTGGGACAGAAACCAGGAACAAACTGGAAAGTGGTTTTGCTCAGTAACTTGTTCTTTGTGGTTTTATCGAATTTATTTCAAATGTGACAACAGCAGTCAAGAAATTCTTCAAGCCTGACAGACGAGAAACTGTACATTGAGTTTCTTCATAGTTTGGATGAAGAAGCATGTCAGCTTTCCACGTATGTCTGACCCTGGTTTTCACGCACAAAACCACAGTCACAGAAATGCTGAAGAAATTGTCTTTATTATCTAAAAATAATAATGAGAAAATTTCCCTTTTCTTTATTGGACAGTTAATAGTTGAAAAAAGGTTCAAAGGTTCCTCTTCATGGAATCAGGGACTCATAACATCCCAAAAATTTGTGTATTTCAGAAACAACATAAAGACGCAGTCGCTTGTTCATATTTTACAACCTGGACATGATCATTTTCAGCTGCATGTACAGGAAGTGCACCAATAAGCATGTTAAGTGTCGAGTGACGAGTGCACACACATGAAAACACATTCATAAAGACTGAGAACACAAACTGTTTGTTTGTTCAAAAACAGTAATATAATAACTAATTCGTGGGTATAAATAACGTCTCTCTCTCTTGCTCTCTGTCTCTATCAGTCAGATTTCTGTGTTGATTCCAGACCCACACAAACACAGTGGAACACACACACCCTTCAGGGATCAGACTCTGGGTGGACTTTCTTGGCTTCCTGCTGCAATAACTCAGAAAAAAACTGGAGCTTTCTGACAGCAACACAACTGCGGCGGCTCAGCGGCGAGCGGAGCCGGACGGGAAGGAAACGAGCCCAGCGGAGGCCCAACAGTCGGGTCGCTCAGCGTGGAGCGACGACTGTGGAGCTGATTGTTAGTTAATCATGTGCAAATATTTAGCAACCAGACCAGAAACAGAGAACCGAGTGAGGACGACTGTTGTGGTGAGACTGTAAATCCATTCAGTGAAGTTCACAGTGAAAGTGAAGCAGCTTGTCGGACAAGTAAGGAGGACAAATGTGACTTATGATGAACTGAAATATAAAATGAACTAGCATCTCTCCGAGGCTGCAGGGTTTATTGCACCCTATAATAATAAAGTTATGGACCGAGCAAATGACACACTGATGATTTAGTTATTCTTAAAGCCTGACCAAGAAAAACCAGAGGACTGATTGTGATGCAGCAGCCACAGTTGGACTTGCAGCGCCTGTGATTTGCACTTGCCCACATGAGCTATTTGAGTCAATAACAATTATGAAGTTGTATAAGCCGAATCAGCGGCTGGCGAAACGAGGACTCTAACGTCCTCTTTGGGTCCAGAAGAACTTCGGTGTGTGGTCCTGGTCAGCAGCTTTCATTGAAATGAATGACGTGCCATGTTGGAACGTCAGTGCCACTTCTGGGAAGTTTGAGTGTTTTGCTCAGTCTTCATTCAAAATCCCAGAGTATTGAGTGAGTGTTTACAGTCACATCGTTTGAGGTTGTAAAGCCTCCATTTCGATCACCGGCGGTTCGTTAGATGTCTGACAGAAAACTGTTCCTGTTTGTGGTTTGAAACATTTCAGCAACAGTGAGATAAATTATTTACTTCAGCTTTGTCATCTGCAAAGCTGAAAGATCTACCGGATCGAGTTTCCCTCAATGTCAACTAATGACATAATAATCATATGATGCAACAGATGATGTCACAGAAACTATGACATTGACTGTTTGATAGTTTCCAAAACAGAGCTTTTGCATCATGCTCTTTTCTCAGTAAAGGTTACTAAGGTGGAGACTCATGGACGAATCTTTCATTTCTCTTGAGGATGTTTTCAAAACCATTTCCTTGTAAAACCTGTAAAAGTGTGAAGATGTGACTCAAACAGTCACGTCCCAAAGCCTCGCTGAACTTTTCTATCTCTGTATTGAATTGCCTCCCGGACTGGAAAAATCAATTGTTGCACAGCAGCTCTCACTGAGGGTCAACAACAATGAGCGGCCGGCGAAGTCCAGCAGAGCACATGACTACGAAATACAGCTCAGACCGAAGGACAAAGACGGTTATACAACTCCATATGTGTTTCTGACTGAGAGAGTTAAGTGTGAAAAGCAATGTTTGATCTCACTTTGGAGCCACTTAAGGGGAAATGAAATGTGGGAGCAGGTTGAATTCAGCCCAGGATCAGACTGAAGATTCAACAGAGTGTTCTGGTCTGTTTCAGCTCGTGTTCTTCTCAGGGTTGGAGTTTTAATCAGTTTAATCATAAGTAACAATACCAGAATAGAAAAACACTCCATTCCGAGTAAAAGTCACGCATTCAAAGTTGTACTCAAGTAAAAGTACTTACTGTAGAAGTACTATCAGCAAATAAAGCATCAAAAGTAAAAGTACTCTTTCTGCAGAAAAGGGGTCATTTTTAATATCTTACTGTGGCTTAATCACCATTTAGTGTTGTAGCCTGAGTTCATTTGAATTATCCGGCTGCACAGTTCAAGGACATTGCTCATACAATGATTTGACGTGTGCACAGCTTCCATAGTCCCAGTGCACAGAAATGGAGTACAAGTGCAAAGTAGCACAGAAGTGAAAAACTAAAGTACCTCAAATTCCAATTTAGACACAATACTTGAGTATTTGCACAGGTACTTTCCAACACACACAACTTTAATCCCCCACACACACACAAACACACCCCATCATCCCACCATCCCCTCCTCCCGGACAGACGTCACACTCCTCCACCAATCACCTGCTGTGTTTATCCTGCAGCTTTTATAAACGGGACCAGCCGGAGACAGAAGCTCCACTGTGCTTCAGGTGATCTGACCTCCACAGGTGATCTGACCTCCACAGGTGATCTGACGTCATCTCTGCTGCAGGTGATCTGACCTCCTCTCTCCTCCAGGTGATCTGACGTCATCTCTCCTCCAGGTGATCCGACCTCCTCTCTGCCCACCTGCACGCTGTAGATCATCTCAGGTCCAGCTCCCGGTTTCTTCTGCACTCTCTTCTCTTGCCGTCCCGTCATGCGTCTCCGGCTCGTCCTGTGCGTCCTGGCCCCGCTCCTGTGCCTGCTCCCGGGGGCCGAGGCGCTCAGAGCCCGGCGCTCCGTCATCGGCTGCCCGGAGAAGTGCGACAAGTCTCAGTGCGCCCCGATCCCCGCGGACTGCCTGGCCGGGGACGTGCTGGACCGCTGCGACTGCTGCCCGGTGTGCGCGTCCGGGGAGGGCGAGCAGTGCGGCGGCGCCGGGGACCGGGAGTGCGCCGAGGGGCTGGAGTGCGCGGTGACCGACGGCGTGGAGGCGTCCGCCACCGTCCGCAGGAGAGCCAAGGCCGGAGTGTGCGCCTGCGCCAGCTCCGAGCCGGTGTGCGGCAGCGACGGGGTCTCCTACCGCAACATCTGCGAACTGAAGAGGGTCAGCGGCCGCGCGCAGAGGCTCCACAGACCCCCGGTCATCTTCATCCAGAGGGGAGCCTGCGGGACAGGTGAGAGAGAGACAGGTGAGAGAGAGAGAGAGGTGAGAGAGAGACAGGTGTGTGTGTGTGTGAGAGAGAGACAGGTGAGAGAGAGAGACAGGTGTGTGTGTGTGTGTGTGTGTGTGAGAGAGAGAGAGAGAGAGAGAGATACAGGTGTGTGTGTGTGTGTGTGTGTGTGTGTGAGAGAGAGAGAGAGAGAGGTGAGAGAGAGAGAGAGAGACAGGTGAGAGAGAGACAGGTGTGTGTGTGTGTGTGTGTGTGAGAGAGAGAGAGAGAGAGGTGAGGACAGACAGAGAGAGAGAGACTGAGAGAGAGACAGTTTGTGTGTGAGAGATGAAGTTGAAGTGTGATAAGTGAAATATTTCAGAAATGCTTGCTTGTGTGTGTGTGTGTGTGTGTGTGTGTGTGTGTGTGTGTGTGTGTGTGTGAACTCACATGACCTCAGCAGCAGTGTTCAACATTATCCTGTGATCAGTTAACATTGTGTCTGTGAAGTTTTTCTTCAGTTCGAAGTTAGAAGAGTTTGCAGTGTTTCAGTGGTTTGTGTTTTGTGCTGCAGGTTGAAATCTGACACGATGCAGCTTTAACACTTTTCATCACGACTTCATCTCGTGTAAAAGGACGTTTTAATATTTTGAGCTTCGATGTTTGGGACAGTATCAGAAGCTCTGCCTCGTCCTCACTGTCTCTCTGGCATCTGTCCGTTTGCTGATCAGTCAGGTTTGCATCGGCGTCTCTGACACTGCACCAAACTCTAAAAATCTCTCTCTCTCTCTCTCTCACTCTCTCTCACACACACACACACACACACACACACACACTCTCTCTCTCTTCATGTTATCTTTACAAGGTCATAATGTCTTGAAATGAGGCCAGGGCGTCCCGAGTGCCTGCTACAAAAACAAACAGCGTTTCCCTCTGAGAGTGTGTGAGAGTAATGAAAGCAACACACACACACACACACACACACACACACACACACACACACACACACTTTGTGAAGCTGCAGCTGTGAACACACCAGTTTGCTGAGTGCAGTTCAGTTCTGACTCTTCATGGAGTTCAACCAGGTCATTTCTTCTTCTCCTCCTCTCTCTTATTATCCCTCATGTTTGTTTATACTTGACATCCTCTTTTTTTCTCTCCTTCTTCATCATGTTCTTCCCCATATTCCCTCTCGTCCTTTCTCTCATCCTCTTCTCCATTTCCTCTTCTCTCCTTCCATACCTCTCACCTCTCCTCTCTTCTCCTCCCATTCCCTCTCCTCCTCTCCTCATCCATCTCTTTTCTCCTCCTCATCTTTGATCTGTTGATCCAAGAGAGATGGAAGTACAGTAGCGAGTAATCTCATCATCTCACTTCTCCTCCTTTCCTTCCCTCCCCTCCTCTCTCCTAACATCCTCTCCTCACATCTTTCATCTGTACGTCGCTTCTGTCCGTGGATTTGAACTTCTTGAGTTGAGGAAAGAAATCTGGAAGATGTCATTCACACACACACACACACACACACACACACACACACCATGTTGAGTCTTCTGTAATGATTCATCTCTTGGAGCTGATTGGCCGATTGTGTAACTTCCTGTACAGACGCAGATCTAGGTCAGTTATTTTACCCAGATTTGAGGGGATCACAACTGTTTTTCCTTTTATCGTTTGTCATTCTTCTTTCCTTTTTTCGTTCTGCTTCCTGTGCAGACCTGCGAGCTCTTTGTCACATTGACAGGCTTGGATACAGCATCAACAAAACACAGTTGTACAGTGACTCAACTCTTTCAGGAACCGGAGGAATTTTTCCCCGTTCGGACTCGTCCAGCTCGTAATGAGATTTCACATAAAGTGTAAACCAGGATATTAACGGATGTTTGAGGAAGACGTGTTCGAGCTGCGGTTCTTTGTGCTGAAATGAAAAACTACTTGGCTGAGTTCTTAGTGTGGAACTGGTCAAAAAGTGCAAATCACATACGCTTCCATTACTACTAATCATTTTACAAAGTCAGCTTTTAGCTTTTTGATTTAATTCATGTCTCAATGTTGCAGAGACAAATCTAATATATAATCTCAGCTCCAAGTTCATTGGTTCCTACTGAAGATATAAATCTTTAAAAACACCTCACAAATATGTAGTTTGAAATGTTCAAAATCGACTCAATAATTTCAACTTTTCACTCTCGTTCTTTCTAAAATCGATCAAACAGGAGGAAATGGTGCATTTATTGGGGACTATTTTCAGCAGCGGATGAATCCATGTTTGCTGCTCCAGTGACAGTCATACCTGCTGCAGCGTTATCCACCGAGTCGGTGTGGATTTGACCTTTGTGACCTCAGTATATGCAGCGCTGTTACCGACACCTGCCGCGAGTTTGAGGTCGCTGCGTTTCTTCATCTCGTCTGACTGGCTCCATTCAGTTTGCTTCAAAGCTGCAGCAGCGGGCAGAGCACCGATCCTGCAGCCAAAGCCCCGGCCGGCCAAACACACCTCACACACATAAACAGGTCAGTGTCGTCCAGACCTGAGCTCCGACTGTCAGCTGCTCACTCGCAAACTCAGTGTGAGTTGAACTTGATTCAGACGTCAGTCAGACTCAGATGAAACGACTCCAATGAAAAGAGACTTAACTTGACATTAACATTAATGACTGGTGATTTCCAAAAGTTCATGAAACATTGGCTGTCGGCAGCAGTGTGTTCAGAGGACGAGCACGACGACCTCACCAGCTGCTTACAGACAAAATGTCCAGGATCGAGTTTCGTAATCGAAGACTCAGCTAAGTTTGTACTAAATATATTTTTTATGAAGTTCTGAAGTTTTTTTTGTTTAGTCTTGAAGTTTTCCAAAAGGTCCAACAGTGTAAAATGTCAGTGTGTGAAAGTAAAGTGGTGAAGTTGTCAGACTTGATGTTAATTATCGTGATTCTGACATTTAAATCTGATTGTCGCCTGTGTGGGAGCTGATGGAGCTTCAGCTTCAGTTTAGCAGTTTTTCCTTGTCTTGTCTTTGTTTCTCGGCCTGTTGTTTGGAGATGGTGTTTCTCACAGCAGCGTGTTGAAGTGATCAGAGGATGATCATTTCTCCAGGACGCTCAGTCACCTTCTTCTGGTTCATCTAAACTTTGCTGTGTTGCTCCGTCACATTTCTGACACTGTGGCCTCTTGTCTTCCTTTCTTTTACACTTTACACCCTTGTTTTCAGTGTTTTCTGAGGACGAAGTGTCTCAGTTTGCTGCTGCTATAGTTGCAATAGGAGACATGTTTTAATCATATTTGAATCTGCTGCTTGTGATTCATCGTAAACGACACGGCTTTGTTTAATGCTGTGTAAAGTCTTAATGTGCTGCTTTTACTTCCCCTGGCTTTGAGAAAACATGTTTCCAGCACAGATGGGGAAAGTGTCTCCTAACTGGTCCCAGCAGGTGGAAGTGGGGGGGCGGAGGGGCAACTTATAACGACCAGTGAAACGAGAAAAGAAAGATGTGTGGCTGCAACAGCTGCACATCTGGAGCGAAACCAAGCCGGGGTTATGTAAGGTGACCGCGACGGTTACGCTGGGACTGTTGCACATTCGTCAAAAAACATCTGAACATCCATCTCCTGCTATCTCTCTGTATCTTCTGAGGCTCTGAGTCACTTCCTTAGTTTTATAAGCATCAGTGGGAGCAGACCGTCTGCAGCTGCTCTCAGACTTACAGCTCATATACTGCACTCACATCTGGATCCAGTTTAACACAGCAGCTACAGTTTGATCACAGCAGCCTGCACCACACACACACACACACACACACACACACACACACACACACACTCGTCAGCTTCAGATGAAACTCAGGAGAGATGCCCAATATTGGACGACGGTTGACGACATCTAGACGTTGATGTTTTAATCCAACCTGGAAACACGAGCCGACACTTTTCTCCTCGTCGCTGTGATCTGGCAAAATCCATCAGTTTTATTTGAGATGTGCACAACAAACAAATAACAACTAACTTTGCTGCTACTGAGCAAAATCCATTCGACTGTTTGTGAAGTGGTCAGACAGGATGTGAGGGCTGTGTGTGTGTGTGTGTGTGTGTGTGTGTGTGTGTGTGTGTGTGTGTGTGTGTGAGAGATACAGTTCGCTGACGTTGTGTTCCTCCTCTTCAGGTCAGCAGAACCCTGACAGCCTTCGCTACAAGTACAACTTCATCGCTGACGTGGTGGAGAAGATCGCACCCGCTGTCGTTCATATTGAACTTTACCGCAAGTAAGAAAAACGTCCTGAACCAACTGTTTGTTTGTTTACAGCCTTTAACATTATCCCTTGCTGCCTCCTAACACACCTGCACGTAAACCTGTTGGAGTACAGCTGCAGTTTAGCGGAGCAGGACTTGGACTGGTGTCGTCATATTGTTCTTTGAGGCTGTAAGTCAGAGACATGTTCTGTCTCTTTGTGCTCAGGATGATCTTTTCCAAGCGGGAGGTGGCGGTAGCCAGCGGCTCGGGGTTCGTGGTGTCAGAGGACGGACTCATTGTCACCAACGCACACGTGGTCGCCAACAAACACCGAGTGAAGGTGAACACAGCAGTCGACAGTTAGAGAGGATTCATGCTGTGGTTTTGTATGAATTAGTTTTGCTGCTAATTCTTGTGATTTATTGTTTCCAACTATGAAAATGATGTTTCCACTTTATGATTTTGTTTCATGGCTTCAAATTATTGTAACATGACTGAAAGTGCTGATAAACTTTTGCTCTGCACTTCACACATAACTGGTAAAAGAATATCAAGTGAAGTGGCAGTTTCTCAGGGGAAGCGTGACTGGTACTGAGCAAAGACGTGTTCTGTTTCCTGCAGGTGGAGCTGAAGAGCGGAGCCACATTCGATGCCAAAATCAAAGATGTGGACGAGAAGGCCGACATCGCTCTGATCAAGATCGACGCACCGGTGAGCAGAGATTTGGATTCAACCATCTCATCATTCAGTTAGAATAATGAGATGGTTCCTATGTCCTTGTGGAGGCTCTTTTCTTTTTCTCTTCCCTTCACTCCAAATTGCCTTAAAATTGTGAAATTGTGAAATTTGCATTGTGGCGTCAGGCTCTCAGTGGTCGATGTCCACAATAGATCATTTCAGGTCAGGTCTTTTGTGACAGACTGCTGGAAGTGATGAAGCTGCTGGTTGACTGCAGAGCTTCTGTTTGTCTGAAAGTCGGTGAGAATGATAAATGTCACTTGCAAAGAAACCTCATCTCGGCTTGATTTTACGATGCAGCTCTCTCTGTCTCTTCTTGTGCCCTCTCTCCTTTTTCCTCTCCTCTCAGACAGACTTGTTTTTCTCTCCTCTCTGCTTCTCTCTTCTTCTCCCTCATTTTTATTTTCCAAAACACATTCAAGTATTTATTCCTTTTTGGAAAATATGCTTGTCCCTGAACTGAAAGCCTGGTTTTAATTTTAGCTCAGTGGGATCTTTGAGGTGAGATGAATAATATCATGACTCATGAAAGTGGATATCTGTGGAGGTCAGGAGACAGAGGGAACATTTTTATGTAGGTTAATTTGGATTTTCATTTTCGTGCAGCGCTTTGTTTTGGTCAGGAGATGACTGGACGACCGGGTTGGGCTCAGGAAGTGAGGTTTTCCAAAATATTTGTGCAATGGAAAAACATTTTCAGTCCAAGAAGGTCAATGTGTATCATTTCTGTGCAGACATTGGTCAGTCAGAGCTGCAATGTCATGGACAAGGTCAGACACCGACACAGGAGTCATGTCTCCAGGTTCTATTTAAATCTGCCTGAGGACTTTGTCATTGTATATTAGACCATCCACTTCATTCTGACCCAATTTAACATCCAACATAAAGAACCATAACTGTGAGAAGCAGCCTGTTTGTGACCGAGCGTCACTCAGAGTTGTGGATCCACAAATCAGCAGAGAAAGAGACAATAAGTCAAGAGAGATGAAGATGAAGTGATGAAGTCCAGCTGTTTCTTATGAAAGCAAACAGGACGTATTATGCAACTGTGATCTGGATTCACTTTTCACAATATTAAAAACACAAGCTCTGAGAAACTTTTAAAGTCTTAAGATGATATTAAATTGAACTCTTTAAGGACCCACATATCCTCTATAAGAGTAGTTCAAGGTTTTACTGTTGCATCTGCAGTGGAAATAAAATACATCGTAGTAAACTGAAGACAAACACAACAGGATGCGTCAGTTTAATCAAAATAAGACTCAGTTTTGAGCTCAAAGTAGGTCAGATACACCGAACTGTCAGGAGGCAGGTTCAGACCTGCTGATGCCCTCGATCCTCCTCCTCATCTGCAACTGCAATCAGCACAAAGCAAGTGCTTTTTCTGAGGCGAAGATGAAGATACAGAGTCACACACGCAACAAGCAGGAGAGTGGTGTCTTCAAATGGATGTTTCTTCTAGACCGTTTTTAAAATCAAATATTTTCCTGTCAGAGCAGAAAAACATCTGAAATCAATCAATTTAACTGGAAAAATGAGGAAATATGATCAAAGTAACAAAAATAGAAAAACTTTAAATAAGAAATTGCAGGTTTGGGTCTGTTGTTTTAGTTAAAGATAGAATAAGATTTTGGAAAGAATTGCACTCACTTAAATGTAAAAATGTTCTGCTTGAGTTTATGTAATTTGCAGGTTTTGAATGAACGGATGAATGAATGAATTTCCTGTTTTGCAGCCTCTGTGATTTACATGAAGGTTTTGTCCAAAACAAACTGCTGCTGTTGTCGTCTGACTTTAATTAGACTTCGATTTGACGTTTGAGTGGCAGAAAGCGAACGGCCCATACGAACATGATTACTGAGAGACACTGATGCTGCAGGTTGGGAGTTCACGTCAGACGGAGTCGATCACGCTTTTCCTCTGCATGTTCGGGCGGGGCGGTCGGGCGTAACTGGAGCTTCAGGGGATGAAATTGTGCAGAAATCCACAAACTGCTCAGCACTTGTGGTTGTGGTTTACACACACACACACGCACGCACGCACGCACACACACACACACACACACACACACACACACAGAAACCAAGGGGCAGCTGAACTTCTGCACGAATGAATTACAGCCCTCCACACATCATCCATCCAACACACACTCACTTTCAGTAACTTACACTTTGGGTCATGTTCTCTGGAATGAACTCAACTGACTGTTTTAGTTCTGTTTCCGTCTCGTCTGATTGAGTTACATAACATGAGCATGACGGCACAACAAGAAAACAGGAAGTAGTTTCAAAAAAAGGACCATTCTGTTCGTTTACAATCTGTCCACTGTTTCTATTAATCACAACCTGAGGAATCAGCTGCGTTGAATGAAGAGCGTTCAGACTGGACAAACTGACCTACAGGATCTGAACCACTGATTTAGAAATAAAAAGCAAAAATGAGAGGATCCATTTTTCTTTGCTTTCTCTCCACAATAATGTGTGTTAGAGATCAAGTCACAGAAGATGAGGAAGTGTTATAATATCACCAGTTCAAGATTTCGGTGGCACTTCTGAATAAAACCCCACAGTCTGAGCAGCACAAATGTCCCTGTGTTCACATGATGCAGGTCGGTGTGAGCAGTCTTCAGGTTGCAGCAGTGAGGCGTTTGCAGGTGAAGCCGTCTGACGTGTAGCTGCTTGTTCAGGGCAGAGAAGCCTCAGAAGCATCAGATCAGAGAGACGAGACGTAGACGTGTCTTTGTTGCGTCCCTGGCTTCAGAATCACTTCTGACTGATCCACCTGATTTGCTTTCCTTGTCACTGCAAATTGAGTTCTCGTCTCCGCCTGTTGCCTTGGAAGATTAATGATGACTCAACATGAGCCAGACTGTCCTCCTGTGATCTCTACATATCTCTAATCATTAAAAGATTCTGACAGAGCAGTCTGCAATAACTCCTATCTCCTGATGTCAAATAAAACTGGCAGCAACTGGTAAATGTCTGCTTATTAGATAATCAGGGTTTTTTTCATTTTTAACTAACAATGATGAGAAGTTGTTTTTGCTTGTGATGAGATCCACTGTTCACGATCTGATCAGTGCTGTTTCCTCCAGAAGAGCTCTGCCCAACTTCCACCTGACCAGAGGTCTGATGAGCAAAGGTAATTGAAAACACCTGTGCAGGTGCAGCTGAGCTGATAGTCAGTGATTGGTTCATCTGTGGAGCATCAGGCTCATCAGTCAGGGTGGCACTGAGCTGGAACCAGATGAGAGGATTTGACTGCATCTTCAAACTGATGACTCTGTTCAGGAAAATACCAGAGTGAGATGGATCAGAAAGATGAGCTCAGTGAATCCCGCTGGACAGAATCATGTTGGGTTTTTAAGTCATTACTTATCGTACAAGTATGTGTTTCAGTCATCGGTGTCGGCCCGAGCGGCTGCAGAGGCAGGGATCCTCTGAGCATGTGCAGACAGGAGCGCTCTCGTGTTGTTTCGAGTCTTAACTCATGAGTGCAGCCTCACGGCGATGTTCCACCTTCATCCAGCATTGATCATTTTCCATGACACGTGTCCATGAGCTGCTTATGGAAACTGCTCCCAGCTGATCTGATCAGCTCATAGGATTTAATAGGCTGGGACGTCTGAAGGCCAATCTGATCCATGCTGGTACTAATACTGTTGTTTACTGTAACTGTTGACAGAACTGCGTCTACTACTGCAAATACTTTCAGCTCAGCATCTGAAGTGAATTGATTCTGTGCAATAGGCCTTTTTCACAGCAAACATTTTGACGATGGAAAAGCACAGGTGACACTAATAACGTTAATGAAGGCCTGACGGTGTGACAGCGTGAACAACAGCAGGACCCTGAAACTGAAGCAAATGGAATCCAGCCATCATTAGTTTTATTATTTACACATCTGATTTTCCTGCTGCGACGTGTCAGAACATCTGATGATAGAAATACATTTGCAAGATGGATGGATGGATGGATGGATGGATGATAGATGGATGGATGGATGGATGGATGATGGACGGGGAGAGAATGATGAGAGAAGGGGGATAAACAAACCACTGCTTTGTTCCTTGTTGTCTTTGTTGCTCTCTGTCGTGTCGGCGTCTCGTAAATTACAACTGAACGCAGCCACAGGCTTTGTAATCTCACCCTGGACAAAGTGCTGTCATCAAACCACAGAGAGACAAACATTGTCATCTGAGTGGCGGGCGGGGCGGAGCCGGCGGCGTGTCGGACAGATGATTCGGGTTGTGGTTCATTACAGACGAACAGAGGAGCTTTATGTTTAAAGCTCTGATTACACGAGTTGAAAGAATCCATTCACGGCACCGTGTTCATGTCTGTTCGTGCTTGTTGGTGATTTAGGAGCGAGTTAGTTTGTGTGTGTGTGAGGTGGTGATTGACCTCATTACAATAACTAATGCAGTTTCCCCATCAGTGCATATTGTTTGTCAGCTACAGAAATGGATGTGTGTTTGAGGTCATTAAGAAATTATTATTTTTTATACTCCAAAATGTGCTGATCACATATCAAGATCTTCCCTCAAATCGCTCAGTGTGTTTTTAGCTGTTAACAGGGTCCCATGTTCAAGCTTTTTATGCAAAGGTGTAAATTTTATGTGATTCAGAAACGTTAATTAGCATTTGAGGGGAAACTGTGTGTTTGAAGTATCAGCTGGGGCATCGCATTTTCAACATGACTTCATTTCACCGGTCTGGATGGAAGTGAAGCAGAGTGAAGTTCACAGGGAGGCTGCACTGAACGCACACTGTAATCTCACTCTTTGGTTTCTGTGTCCCGCTCCACATTTGATTTTTCTTCATCATATAACCGTGACTCATCCAGACCACAAGACACACACACACACACACACACACACACACACACACACACACACACACACACACACACACACACACAACCCCGCAGGCCAGAGTGTCATTCATGCACAGATGTGTTGAGCATACCTGAGGTTTTTAGACAAGCTGTTTGTGCATGTCAATCAAACTCGGGACGCACAGACAGAAAAGGTTCGGTTTTCACTTCATCTCCATTGGTTGTCTGGAAATGTCTCCATCACTCCACAGCTTCACGTCTGTCACATCTGCCTGCATCGGTTTCTCTGCTTCATTTCATGTGCCATTCATTTCTTCTTACCTCCATTCTCACCTTGCTCCTTCTCCTTCTTTCCACCTCTCTCTCTCTCTCTCTCTCTCTCTCTCTCTCTCACTAAACCCAATCAAAAGTGGGTCAGACTCTTCGGGCTCGTTACTTAACAGAGGAAATGGGCAACAGATGTGTCTGTCATCACCAGGGAAACAAGATGCACACACACGCACTCGCTGACAGACAAACAGACGCTTGTCAGCTCGGTGGAGTGTGGCGCAGATGAAAGTCGGGTCCTAACATCACGGCTGCTTTATGTCTCACTTTTTCTGCTCGCAGTCACATCTGGGGCTGAAGTAGGTTAGTAGGCCGACGTGCAGGAGGCCGGCGCTCGGTTCACGGAGGATTGGCCAATCAGCTAACGCCGCTGCCGAGGGCCTGGGCCAAAGTGTTGTAAGATCGTAGATGTATTGAAAGAGCTGGACGCTGCAGTTCGTCCCAGTCCTGCTACAGAAACTCCCCTGTGGAGCGAAAAGCTTGTTGAACCGTGGGCAGCAGCTGATAATACCGATGTCTCTTTATAGCAGGCGTCAGTTCGCCGGCTGGACACCTACACAGCCAGTCAGCTGCAGCAGATCCAGCTTTAAAACTCACTTTAAAAAGTAATAAAAACACATTAAAACCCTCGAAAACTTGGCTTCAGTCCGTGAGTTAAACATTAAATATCCGTGACTGAGGCAGCAGAAATACCGAATAAAACATCTCCTGTTAAACAACCACAACGGCTCTGACTTGGCAGAAAATCAGACTTTGATTGAGAAAATAAGTTTTAAGAGCGTTTAATAATACATGTGAAAATCATTTTACTGATTTTTGCCTTAAAAAAAAGGACTTTTGTGACTTTAACAGAGCTGAGAGAGTTGTGGAGACTGACCGGGGCTCAGGTTACTTCTGTTTATCCTGTAAAATCAAGGTAAACACACAGTAAGAATTTAACATGTGCACATGCCTTTGAGTGTGTGTGTGTGTGTGTGTGTGTGTGTGTAGTCTAGTGGCTTGGAATAATTAGCAGTGGCAGAGAACAGCAGGCTGCCGTCTGAATGTTTCCTGCTTTTAATCACGTTGGGAAAGAGAGACTGGTAGAAAATGACACTGAGCAAGTTACAGAGTAATAAAATCCCATTAGAGTCTATTTTAACCGATTATTACATATAAAAGTCTTTACTGGGCTCTTCATGTTGACTGGCAATATAAACGTTTGAGCGTGAGGGCGTGTGTGTGTGTGTGTGTGTGTGTGTGTGTGTGTTGGCAGTAGCGGTCCGGCTCCCTCAGTTTTTATGTGACAGCACTGGAAAGAGCTCAGATGGAAAAAGTTAAAATTATGAGCCAGTGAATCACAGATTACAAACCCAACAAGACAACAAGACAAACAACAGCACAAATAAAAATCTGATGGGTTTTCAGAAATATATTGAGTTTCACTTGTTCTGGATCTTTTCATCTTAGCAATTTGTTTGGAATTCACGTCACATTAATGCTGAAACAAATGTGATTCATTTCTTTGGCCGTCAGAGTTCATCTTTTCTGCACATTCGACTCGACTGTTTGTGTTCTGTTATTGAATCTCTACATACGAGTTTTCATCATCACTGCCACTGTCTGTTCCGTTGCATATTTTCTTCATTCATTTTTTCACAAAAATATTTTCGTGTTTGATCCAACAAACAGTCTGACTGACGCGTCGGTCCGTCCTGGTGGAAACGAGGTGGCCGAGCTGGAATGAGCTGTCGGTCACAGCGTTAACACTGATTTACAGTTTAGAGTTGGAGTTAGGTATGAAGAGAAGCTTCGTCCAGACTGAGAGCTGACTCAGCTCTGCACAGGAAATCCACGTCTGTCTCCAACTGCCGGAGAGAATAAACTGCTGTTTACCTCTGTGTGTGTGTGTGTGTGTGTGTGTGTGACTGAGGCTACTTTCGGGAACACATTTCAGACTCAAGACCAGTTAATTAGGGACAGCTGTTAAAAAAGTCATGTCCCACTTGGAAAACAGCTGGTTTTTGGGTCAGTGTTGAGGTTATGTTGAGGTTAGAAATAAGGTTAGAGGTTATGCAAGTAAGTGTTACAGGACAAGTCTCCAGGAAATGAATGTAGGTCTATGTAATCTGTCCAGAAGTCAATCATTTCCCTCGACCATCTCTCTCTCTCTCTGTGTTGGGCGGAGCAGATGAAGCTGCCGGTGCTGCTGCTCGGCCGCTCGGCGGACCTGCGGCCCGGCGAGTTCGTGGTGGCCATAGGAAGCCCGTTCTCTCTGCAGAACACCGTCACCACCGGCATCGTCAGCACCACCCAGAGGGGAGGCAAGGAGCTGGGCCTCCGCAACTCCGACATGGACTACATCCAGACGGACGCCATCATCAACGTAAGTGGACAGGAGACACGGACGGACGTGTCCTGAGGTGGAGGTCAGGAATATATGGAGGGGGGAACGAAAAGACAGCAAGGCTTTTAATGAGGGTTTCAAGGGTTTCCAAAATCTGCAAACTGAACATGACACGAGCCAGATTGTTTGCCTGTTTCCGTTCATGATCACCATGTGCTTGACTCAGTATAAATATCCTCTGCATTGATCTGCTGATTGGCTGCATATTGAAAGTGACTGAGGTGCACATGAGGTAACATGAGCTCATCTAAACTTACTGATGGAGAAGAAAGGAGCCGAAGTCTAACTACTCATTATTACATCGATACCTCACTGCAGTCATAACATCCACTGATGTGTTGATCAGGTTACTGTCACTTCAGAAATGATTTGATCAAACCCACTGTTATATTTTAATACTGAGTGAGAGATGTGTCATTTTCTTTGCTCTTACATTCTTCATTTGCTTATTTGTTTTCTGCAGTATGGCAACTCTGGAGGACCACTAGTCAATCTGGTGAGTGAAGGAAAACCAGTAAGAATCAATGTTTGAACTGTTTTCTTGTTCACATGCAGCGATTTCACAAAGTATTTGTGTTTTTGTTAAGGACTCAAATATTTATGTGAAATACAGTTTCAACTCTTGCAGTTTCAATGAAGTTTCTCAAATAATAGTTTTCAAATTGTTCACATCCCATGAAAACCACAAAATGTATAAAAGCTTATTAAAAGTGTTTTTTCGGTTTTACTGAGATGTTGAATGTGATAACAGGCCGTTTGAATTATTTTCACCTCTTCTTCGGGCTGAAACTGAGTAATCAGTCATGTATTGTTTGTATCACCCTGAGATTCAAGTTAATTGAATTCTTACTTCACCTCCCACTGTCTTTGAAACAGGGACAGAAACACGGGTTCTTATTACTGGGATCTCATCCAGATGTTGCGAAACAGAGATATACGTAACCTCATATAAACAATCACCAAGGCCCATTAAGTCTTTTTTAGGGAAGGTAAATAAAGAGTTTAGGTAATAGCTGGCAACAAGCCTCCGTCCACAGCTGACTCCAATTATAAGTTTGTTTTCAGCCTCCATGTTATTAAATGAAGAACAATGTGGCGTCAGAAACGCTGTTTAACAAGCTTCATGAGGAAATTTGACTTTTACTGTTGGGCGTGATTGATGGATGATTAACACGTGTGTTTCCGTGTGCGTGTCCTGCAGGATGGCGAGGTGATCGGCATCAACACCCTGAAGGTCACGGCAGGAATCTCCTTCGCCATCCCATCAGACAAGATCAGACAGTTCCTGGCAGAGTCACACGACCGACAGGCCAAAGGTTTGCAACGGTTTCACTCTTTATCTTCCTTATCTTCTTTATCTTCTGGAGGGTCAGATATTTGGACGACAGAAGTGAAATAAAAAGAATAAAAACTGCAACCTGTTAGCAATAAAATGTCGCCTGCTTCAGCAGCTAGTAAAATAGTCTTATTAAATTTAATTCCCCCGCTGAGCTAAAAATATTTGAAAAGCATGTGTTTTTACTGGTGTCTGTTTTCTCTCCACCTCCACACTCAGGTTCTGCATGTAGGTGTTGTAAACATCTGTGTAGTTGTTTCCAAGTGATTTCAGAATATTATTCATCTCATCTGAGCAGATGTGCTTTCAGGTCGTCTTCTGGACACAAAAATCACATTCACCACTCGTCACTTCAGATTTCACAAATGATCTGGAACAAGCTGCCAAAGATCTTTTTTAACTTTTTGATTAAAGAAAGATAAATAGGCTCAAAGCAGATCGTCCTTACATGAACATATGAGGTGATGATATGTTCAACCATACGAACGTTTCCTTTTGTTCTCCAGGTAAAACAGTCCAGAAGAAGAAATACATCGGCGTCAGAATGATGAGTCTCACTCCAACGTAAGTTCAACTGGCAACTTTTTGATTTTCATCACACGATCATGAAACTGCTGGAACATCTGTTTATGTTTGTGGTTGAGATTTGTCATTCTGGTAAGATATGTTGAAAAAAACAGGCTTGAATAAACACACACTGTCCTTTTCAGTTTGGAGTGGTGATAAAATTGCGTCCACTTTGTATTTCTGTGAAATCCAACTTTCTGCAGTGAGATGAGCTCTGTCTGTCTGAGTAATCTCCCAACATCCCTGATCCCTGTTTCTCAACCCTGACTTTCATACATAACAAGGGTGGTGATGGTGATCAGAAAATGTGACCTCATCTTTAGATCTGCTGTCAAATGATGGATTTAAACAGGAATGTAAGTCGAGCCAGGCCGAGTCCACAGGCTTCGGGTCGGAGTAACGCCCGAGCTGCAGGAAACAAAACACCAAAACACGCTCCTTTCATTACGGCTGATTCATCTTAAAGATACCGCTGGGTTTTAGCTCATTCTTCCACCATATGTTGAAACACTAATGACCATTTTACCATCAATTCATAGATTGATTTCCTTCGCTCCCGGCAGCAGGTTTCACTACACAGGAGAATAAAGTGGGAGAGATTTGAGGCTGAGGTAATAGGTAATTTAGACAGCATTGAAAGCTTTCACTGCTGCTGCGTTCAGGGACTGTCCGACACTTTAAATGCAAATAATGCCTCAATTTTACATTTGTCTTTGTCTTGGTTTCTGTTTGCTGGCACATTATCTATTGAAGTGAACTTTTTAAGTGAACAGTTTATGAAAGAAATGATCACACGTGTGTTGTTAAATTCTTTTCAGAAATTCTTGCCTTACTGAGTAATAACAGTGAATATCTCATTTGGATTCATCCCTGTTTAGAGAATATTTAACTCCTTTGAATTTCTGTTGTCATTCTGTGCGTCTTCCATGAACCTGTAAAGAAAAGGCAGCTCCCATTCCCAACACATAAGGCGTTGTCCTGTCCGTCAGTCACATCATCAACAGAAACAAGAGAAGGAAAAGAACAATACAAACTTAAGTTACTACACGTTATCTTTTTATGATGTTCATGTTTGGTTGTCGTTAGTTTAATGTTTCTACCAACCCTCGACTCTCAGAACAAAAATTGAAAGTGACTAAATGCTCACTGTGACGAACAACCTATCGAACGTTTTCAAGCCTCTGGAAGTTGATTTTCACTGTAGTCCAGTTCGCTGGTGTCCAGAAGGATCTGTTCAGCAACTTAAACAAATAAATACATGGAGTCATTGAATGATACGGGTCGTCTTTGGACCAATCAACAGCAACGTGCTTCATTAAAATCAAATCTGTTTTGCTGAGGTTGCTTCTCGAAGCTTGAAGCTCGAGTGTCACAATTAATCAGAGCAATGTTTTACATGCTGGAAATTAAAATGAGTCACATTGCATCATCCTCTCAAGTTGAATTAAAGTCAGATCGGGTTGTTGCGTACATTTAGTACAAAACCTCATGTTTTTGGCTGTTTGTCTCTTCTTGTCTCCTCAGGCTCACGAAGGAGCTGAAGGAGAGGCAGTCAGACTTCCCAGACGTCACCTCCGGGGCGTACGTCATTGAGGTCATCAGCCGAACTCCGGCCGAGACGTGAGTGTCCCACATTATCTGCTGTTCGCTGTGTCCTCACAGCCGCGTTAGAACATCCATGTAATTCTGCATTAATCATCTGGAGTGAGTTGGACTTTCATGCCAGCAAAAAGCACAAGTGGCACATTTTTCACTTTCAGTAATGAAGCTCGTCACATGTGAGAATAGAAAGACGGCTTCATGCTGGTTGGTTTCAGACTCCTGCAGGATTTTCTCCCTGGACATGAAAAGCTTGTTGAAAGCAAAAGAGTTCCACCTGAAAAAACTGCAGGTAGAGTTTAGTTTCTTGTCGTCTGGTGAGTTTATTTAACACAGGCAGGAGTCTGGGAACGGATCAGGTCTTAGCTGGAAGGATTCGATTTTAACTGTCTGTGTGTGAAGCTGCAGGATGTGGAAAGTTCACTTCTGGTTTGAAAGCTGCTGTTTTGCTTTTGGAGCTGAAAGTTGGCAGCGAAGGCAGAATCATGAATGTTTCCCACCCAGACCGTCCAACTCCCTCTGGCAGGGACGACAAGCTGCTTCAGTCGAGCAGATTTCTCTTTGCTCTGGAAGTCGAGCCTCAACATTTAAGGAACGAAAAGAGTCTGCTGTGGGTTGAGCTCAGGAGATAACCTGAACAGGAGAGTGTTGAGAAATGATTCATCTGTGTCCACATGTGCATTAAACACACAGTCCCAAATGTGTCCCAGGTCAGGAGACCATTCCAACACGACCCTTTCCACAACAAAAAGTAATCACTTGTTCAGTTGTTGTATTTATGAAGCAATTTTAAAACGACACATCTTAAATATTTCTCTGTAACATTATTATATGTTATAGATACTGTATATGACTGCATGAGCAACAAGCAACACAAGTGGAACTAAGTACTGTACATATTATCAGGGAGAGGATGTAAAATTAAGGAAGGTTATGAGAGATATAAGCTGAAATATCTGGCAAAAGACAAATACAACTATTTATTTATTAGATTTGTTGGAGCCACTGCAGCAAAACTGGGAAATGTACCTTTAAATGACCAACTTATTAATTAATCCCTTATAACCATCTAGTGGTGACCAGTAGGAACTGCAACAACACTGATCTCCTAACGGTCCTAATCAGTATTAATCAATAGCCTTATCAACCCGTCTGCAGGTGTATTGTCATTGTTGTGTGAAAATCAAACATTAATGTCGTGTTGTAAAAATCCACGACACACCACAAACACCTGATATGTATTTGTTTGTGATATTTGTTGACCTTCGCTCTTCTTCTTTGGTGACAGAGCTGGCCTGCAGGAGAGTGACGTCATCATCAGCATCAATGGCGAGCGAATCACCTCAGCCAGTGACGTCAGCGCCGCCATAAAGCGGGACGAGACGCTGCGAACGGTGGTGAGGCGAGGCAACGAGGACGTCATCCTCACCATCGTCCCCGAGGAGGTGGAGCCTTGACCTCAACATCGACTCAACGACCCAAACCATCGACCAATCCCGAGCTGGCTCTCAGTGTTTTTCAACCAATTATGAACACTTTGAAAAACCAAGCAACCAATAGGGGTGTGTGTGTGTCTGGGGCCGCGCCTACTGTGTTTAAGAACTTGTAATTATTAGTACTACTACTACTCTTCCATGGTGTTCTGCTCACACACACCTTTAACTTCCAACGTCGTTACTCTGGGAACCGAAGCTTCAACCCTGTCGTCATGTCTCTCGTTTTAGTGTAAATTTTTCTTCTAATCTCAATTTTATCATCCCACTTTTTAATTTTCCATCATTACAGACCTTTTATATTCTACTAACGTAGACGTCGTAACGTCTGTCACTACAAAGCGGTTACTGCAGGTCACCGTAGTTCTGTTTCTTTGTCGATGTTCTTGATGGAATATTTTTTTAATAGTATTTTTGTCTGTATGTGTTCGATGACGATTTTTTCAAGAAAAAGGGAATAAAATTATTTTTTTGTCTTTATTGACAGTGTTGTTGTAATAACTTAACTGAACTGAACTCAATCTGCCAAAAGAAACTAACAATAAGCACAACAGAGTTTTTTAAACTAGCTTCAAATATTCTGTCCAACTGTACTTTTCCATCATGTTCTTCCAGCAACAAATAAACTGTTCCCTCATGAGGTCTGTGGGCCGCAGGTCGGGGTTCCTCATGGAGCCTTCTAGGATCCCAGGAATGAATACATGTTGAGCAACAAGTTCATAATGCAATTATATATCAATGCTGTGTTTACGGCATGTTGTGCTGCCCCCAAGTGGCCAAAAAACTATTGCTGCAGGTTTAAAAAAATCCTTTAACCTTAAATATAGATACTCCAAATGAAACTAAATAAGCACGTCTTTATTAAAGATGTTTGATACTCTACAACCCTGATTCCAGAAAAGTTGGGACGCTGTGTAAAACAAATAAAGAATCCAAGTGTTCACAAACAAACAGTTTTCTGAAGCGTTCCTGAGCCCATGTAGTAAAATCCTCTATACAATCATGTGTTTGACAAACCTGCCCCAACTGGTTTGAAATGTGTTACTGGCTTCAAATTCAGAATAAGCATACGCTGACAACAACCAGTGAAAAAATGATTATATAACATCTTTTTATTGTTTTACATAGTTACATATTTTTACAGTCTATGTCACAAAGGATTAGCAAATGATCACACTCTGCTTTATTTATGTTTGACACAGCGACCCAACTTTTTTTGGAATCAGGCTTTTATATATATTTGACAAAAAACAGAACTCCAGCACGACACCAGCCGCCAAGCTCCGTTCACAACGAGCGAAAGAAAACAAGTTGAGAAATAACTCCATCATCTCTCAAACATCTTGTTCTGCGCTCTGTGACTCTGGTGCGTCCTCCCTCTGTGATGTGTCACACTCTGAGTTCAGCTCAAGCATGACACAATCTGTTGGCCCCGGCAGAGTGTGTGTGTGTGTGTGTGTGTGTGTGTGTGTGTGTGTGTGTGCCCAGTGGAGCAAAGGTGTTACATAACACTTGACACAGTTAAGACAGTGAGGTTAGTGATGTGTTCTCTGTTCAGGTTCACACAGGAGGTCAGCTGATGGAAGCCAGCATCATGGGCCCCAGAGCTTCGAAGCCAAATGTGTATCTACGACTTCGATTTGAGATTAAGATTTCATATTTTAACAAAGATAAAACAGCAATTCACACTCAACAACTACATGTCAAGATCAAATATCACCATGAAAACATGAATGGCTTCTTTCATCGCTCCTGGGACGCAGATAGTCGACGATGAGATGTGAATGGAAGCAGTGACCCGGTTTGTCCTGATTGACAGAGCTGATTTTCTCCCAGAATCCCCCTCTGCTGCTCAGCGTCTGTTCTCCACATGCATGGCAAAACAGCCGCACATCATTTTATAATTTGGTGTCCTCTTAATGTAACGTGTGACTCATTTTATTTGTGATGGCGCAGCTCACAGCCGTCAGTCGGTTCGCTGCATCGCGCCCTGGCATCAACCATCCCCTCTGCTTCTTTTTATGTTTTGGGAACGAGGCCTTTCAGGATTCGCTTCAGACGTCTCTGTACATGAGAAGACTTTCAGTGACCTCGATGGTTCATTTCATCAATCTATGAGTCAGCGTTACTGGAAGGCCTGGCGAGAAACATCGGCTGAGTTGATTTTGCCTTCCGGGAATCTGTTGGACAACGTTTTCCTCAAACTGCCATTGTCGTCCACACAAAGTGTCCATAAATCAGCACTGTCAACTCTTAAAAGTATTGTGTGACTCATATGTTTTGACTCTGGTCAAAAAATACAGCTCTGGAGCCCAAAGATACCAAACTGAACGCCAAAGTGTTTTGTGCTTGTTACAGTTACCATAGTTAATGAAATGTGTCTTACTGTTATTATTGTTAACGCCCCAATTTCAGCAAAGTTGGGACGCTGTGCAAAAGATAAATAGCAGAATGTGATAATTTGCTAATCTCTTTTTGCCATGTAGAAAAGAGCATCTCATCAGCTTCATTCATCTTTGTAAATATCTGCTTCTTCTGAATCTGATGCAGCAACATGTTTCTAACAAAAGACTGTGAAAGTTGTGGACTGATTGAAAACACCTGTTTGGATCCTTCCACATGTAAACAGGTTCATTGGTAACAGGTGATAGGATCATGATTGGGTCTGAAAGGTTCATCCTGGAAAGACTCAGGATGGAGAGAGGTTCAACACTTTGTGGTTGGATGGAGGAGATTAATACATGGACTCAGAGACACTTTGTATAACTGTTGTCAGGAAACACAGTTGACAGTCACAGATTGAATTCACACCATTCAGTCATGTCCCATATCCTCTTAAGTGTTTTGGTCTACAGCTTTCTAATTTGGGAAAACAAAGTTAATGCCTTGCTCAATATTTCATCTCACTTGTTTCTTCTCTCTATTCAGGATTTCCTGTATTCTGTTCTGCTTCTGTTGCACGTGTACTTCTCTTTGTTTTAAGACATGTGGTAGTTATTAAGAAACTCCCCCCAAAAAAAGAGTACATTCAACTGTATAAATATATTTTATTGCTATTTACGTCAGCAGTTATTAAAACCATCAACATCACAGTCCTTTTAATAGTTTATGTTACAGACATGTACATTATTTAAAACATTACAGCGTCATTAAAACACATTTTAATCAGTTTCCACACGTGTCAAACCAAACAGTTCAGGCCTGACTAACTGAAACAGAGCCGATGGTGCAGTTACAGTACATGAATACGTGTGAATGATCAGGATGACTGGAGGATCACGTGGATCCTAAAACCTGCGAGTGTTTACATGCATATTTTAATGTGGATAAGTGAGTGTTCTGCTGGTGCTGCATGTAAATGATTATCATGTTAAAACAACACTAACCTGGATGAGATCACATCACTGCAGCAGCTCGTTGTGCTCCCTGCGCTCCCTGCAGGCCACGCTCAGTGTAGTATCATTTTCAGTTAAAATGATTTCAAAAACAGTTAGTGAAGTTTATCTGGCCATTTTTTCATGTGGCCAAAATCACCCAGAATGCATTGCAGCCACAGGACATGTTTTTGTGATCTATAGGATTTCTGCAGTTACATATCTTTTGTTTCTTCAGGCCTGATCAGACAGTCCTACGTCCAGGACATTCACGTTGGCTGTCACACAGGGTCGCATTCATTTGCTATTTTCCCAGAGATAAAAGACAAACAAACTGTTACAGAGGCTGGATGTTTGACAGCTTCATTTAGAGACACTTTTATGTTTCATCAGATTGTTGTGATTATTGGTTTCATTTTGCACTTTTCTGCTATTGTGTCTCTGTGTCCTGCTCTGCTTCCCCTCTGACACTAATGTTATTGAGAAGGACCAGGAGCTGAAAGGCTTCCAGGTTACATGTTAGTCTTTTAGTGGTGTTGGACTCAGTGCATGGCCGGCGTGGGGGCGGTCTGCTCCGCCGGTCCAGTGGATGCTGCTTCTCCCACCGAGCAGCTCGTGGCTCCCTGGTTGAGGGCGAAATGCGGCAGGGCGCTCAGAAGGGCCTTCTCCAGCTTCTGCTCCAGAGCATCCAGGCGCCGGTCCACGTGCTCCTTCAGCCTCCTCTCCATCTCCTCCAGACGACGCTCCATGGCTGAGTCCAGTTCCCTGCAGAGTGGAGACAGTGTGGTAACGTTTGGTTTAAGCAAAGTGAAGTGAAATAAAAATGCAAACACATCTAAATAAAATACTGGATATTAATCAAATATTTGCTTGATAACTCCTGTTTCTTTTACCCACTCACAGAAAGCCTAGTCTGAGAAATAATGCTGGTCACAGCTGCATGTTCTGACCTGGGCTTGTTAATACTAGTTGTGACTCATGTTAAATGTAAAAACAACTTTACTGTGTGACTGTGTGTTTTTGGCCCTGAAATGAGGAGAGAGACAAACCTAAGTCTAATGGAGAGGAATGAAAGGGGGTTAGACGGAGGGAGTTGAGCTTTGACTGATTCATGAACAAACATGAAGCCACATCAGAAACAAAACCTCAAATATAAACACAGACACTAAAACTAAACCACCCACACAGTCAATGTTGACCATCATCTTCCCCTGACCTCAAAATCCTGCTGCGCCGTCGTACTCAGGCACATTTCCCTGTATGTAACTCTCAGACAGCTGACTTTGGGTTTGTTTCATCTCAACCACGTAGAGGAAATTTTCTAAACCAAGATGCTTCACAAAACCTCCCTTTTTCTCTTTTTCCACCGTCTCAAGCACATCTTTGCATTTTCTGAGCCTTACTTTTTACCCTCAAGGATCTTGAAAAGTCTTCAAACCACCTTCACGTCTCTCTCGAGCCAAGTCTGCTGCTTTGGCAGCTCCAGTAATTGTGCTTCTCCTACGACCAGAGGAAACCCAGACTGCTGCTACTCAGTCTTTCACACTGTCCATCTCCACCACCACGATCTGTGCTGTCTGTCTGCTCTGCAATATTTCTTCTGCTGTTGTGTTACAGAGAGATCATGTGTGTTAGAAAACAGCAGCCGGTGATGGACTTTCAACATCTCAGCGTTATTTTATGTTAGTTCATGTAAGCAATGTTAAGAATCACTGGTCAGGATTTGGTCAGAAATTGGTGAGTAATCCATTGTAAAAATAACACAGGGACTAGTTTCTACACCTTCAGAAGCAGGACACAAAGCACAATGCATCACTCTCAAGTTTCCCACAATGCAACGCAACTGCAGGGTTTAAGCAAACAGACATTACTCTCACAGTTTCTCCGCTGAAAATGAAATGAAACCTGTTTATTTCACCATCATTACTGCTTCCTCCACCTCCAAGTCAGCTACACTACTAAAGACAAAAACTTACTGCTCTCGAAATGTATGAATTCAGACAAACGCTTAAAATACTGTCATCAGCATCTTTCAAACAAGCAACCAATCAAATGACATTCTCTGGAATCTAATTTAAAGTATGAAACTAAATATTTGATGCTAAACAGACTGAGGTGTTGTGGTAAAGACGTACCGCTGAGCTGCTGTCCTCTCCTCGATGTCGAGTCACACTCAGCTGACATTCTCTCTGAACCCACATGTGCTGCTCGGCTCTGACAAAGAGCCTCATTTATCAAACTGCAGTTTGTAGCACCAGCTCATAAAGACATTTCTCAATTGTAGAGTGAAACTAAAGTCAGCTGTAAACTAAGTTATGATACTGAGCTTTTGCACCAGTAAACAATTCCATTTATTTAATTAGGTTTGGTGAGTTTGCCAACATTTTAATGATTCACATATAAAGCGATGCTGATAAATGAACTCTATTGTCTCTGTATCTGCCTCCGCCCTGCACTCTTACCAGCCACCGGCCAAACCCAGATCCTTCTATGTAGCTGAGCCTGTCAACTGTTCACTAACCACAGTCCTTACCAGAGTGTATTTTTTGAAAATAGAACATGAAAGTTTCAGTGACTTTTCTACCATGATACATGTTATGTATTTCCAGGCAGCTGAGTTATGAGAGAATATTCTACCATGACGCAGTGAGAAATGTTTGGGCGCCAGCTGACTTTCAGCAGATCAACATTTTCTGCTAACAATGAGACTTTAGACAACCAAAACTACCGGCCCATTGAATAAATGATTCTCTGTTTCATCCACGCGCTTGATGACAACAACAATGTGAGTGTGCAACAATGGTGTGACTGCAAACGCAGGGATCAAAAATGCTGACTGTTTCGACAACACTATTTTCCATTTAATTAAGAATTGACAGGCCTGAATATTCTGTTTAGCCGTGTGTGCAGGAACTTACAAATATATACAGTGGTTCATTTTCTGAGGAAAAGCTAAAGAAAATGTGCAAAGGCCTGTAGTCTTACTGTGACATAAGATGGTGTTTGTCAGGAGAATTTGTTGCACGCAGTTGCATCTATTTACGTAGTTAGTTATCAGTATCTAATAGTAGTGGCAGTATAGTAGTGTTAATAACAACAGTAAAGCATTATTCTTTATCATTTAAAATAATTTTATCTTCCATGTTTCTGAGCCTTAGTTAGCTGCAGTAACGTCTTTCAGACACAAGGTGGCGCTTCTTTATCTGATTATAGATCAACAACATGGAACTACTTCTTGGTGGAGAGTGATGGGTTCATATGTTAAACAGCTATAAAAGCAGTTTCAGTGACTTCAGTGATTAATTCTACCAGAAGAATAATCAACATCTGGGTTGTCATTTCCCTGAATCTTCACTCACCATGTGCCATTTCTCATCTTCTTCTCCTTCTCTGCCACCACTGCAGCGTCATCCAGTCTCAGCTTCGTCACCTGACCGCAGACACTCTGGAGCATGGGCAGAAGCTCAGGGCCGGAGCTCAGCGCCCGGTCGTGTCCCTGCCCTTTCAGGAAGTGTGACATCATCTCCGCTAGCTGGGCGTGGCTCACAGAGCTCTCACTGCTCGCTACAGATATGAGACCACATCGCAAACTGGTCAGCTAAGATTTGTGAATTTGAAATAAACTCAAATAAAGCCAGTAGTGGTGATTTGCGGGAGGCTTTTTTGTAGCTAATTCCAACTCATAATTTGAGCCATTGCAGGTTACATTATTAAACATGTCGTGGTCCAACAACCTTCATTAGGTGGCATGTGAGAAATTAAGACTTACTTATATCATTCAGGTTGACACCAGAAACAGGCAGGTCTGGGGAGGAGGTGAAGGTAGAGTCGTCTGACATCGCTCCGTTCTGAACCATTAAGTCTGCAGGTTGGGGTTGGTTGCTGATGGCTGCTGGGGAGATGTGGGCTCCTTGAGCCAGGGCAGAGAGAGCTCCACCACCCATCAGGAGAGGCAGGAAGCCACCCAGAGAGCTGGTCTGGTTCTGGAGAGAAACACATACCGACAGATGATATTATTCCAGTCAGATTCCAAAAAGTGTGATATTAATGAGCTGCACTGTCAGAAATTCAAATACAGAAGACAAACACTAAGAAAACATGTTGTTCATTTTATCATAAAGTTTACTGATCAGCAGGGAGGAAACTCCCACATCTCAAATATCCGAGCATTGATAAACACACGGTTTTCAACAGCCCCTGTGTCAAGTATTGGAAGTTGATTTTCAAATGTTGCCTGAGGGTGGATAAGCAACCTAAAACCTTTTATCACAACTTGGAGAATGATCATCAGTGAAGTACAAGGAAGAGGTGCATAATGAGCTAAAACATATAATTCATTGGCAAAGTCCTTTAATTTTATGTCATTGCCTGCAGAGTTTATTTAAGGTAATAAGTAACTTGCTGCTCCTTAACTCCCACCTTCTGCTGGAAGTGCACCATGTCCATGAGGTTCTGGGCTCCTGGTGAGAGGCTTGTTCCCATCTCCTCAACCAGACACTGCACCTGCTGCATGTCAATGCCAGGGCCACGGGCTGGGCAGGGCTGCAGCTGCTGAAGGCCCACGATGACTCGACACACCAAAACACTGCTTCTACCAGCCAGGGACAGCAGCTGGGACATGAACCAGAGGAGGCCAGAACCAGATGATTAAACTAAACTCAACGGTCATATACAACTATAACTGTAGCTGGGTGGAATAACTGTTTAAAAGGGTTTAGAAGAAAAAGAAGTTTAGAAGATGCAACAGTGTCTAGTAGAAGCTCATCACACTCATATCACAGCTCGTGCTCTTTGTGATTGGACGCCTCTCTCAACGCAGCTCACCTTCACCTCACAGGCTGAGGATGGATGCGTGAGGATCGGCTGGGTCTTGTAGAAAGGTCCTCTGTCTGAACTGTGAGCAAAGAAGAGAGGAGACACTGTTTCAACATCTGATCAGACATTTATTAAACACAGACTTAATCAGAAAATTATCCATCAATAATTAATAATAAATGTTTCAATGTCAACTCCATTAACTCCATTCCACTTAAAACTGATCAACAACGATGGAACTAAAAGCTTTTTCTTGAAAATTCAAACAACATGTAAAACATGCAAGTGATGATAACTGTGTGTGTGTGTGTGTGTGTGTGTGTGTACCTGTCTGGCTGGACGCTGTCATCTCTCTCCCCTCGTACTGTCCCACAGTATTCTCCCATGTGGTTGTACACCTCCATGGTTCGAGCCTCGCTGATGACCAGCAGGCGGCTGATGGCAGTAGGGGAGCCGGGGCTGCAGTGGAGCGTCAGGACACAAGGAGATCCTTCTTCTGTCTGCTCCAACAGGACTGGGCCGCCCCTGTGAGGAAAGATTCGTGTTAAAGGTGCTGTTCACCCAAAAATGTCAAACTGACTTGTCACTCATCTATGTGCCTTCAATTAGTAAAAAGAGTGGTGAGGTTTGTTTGCCAAGTTTACACACACACCAAAACTACTGACAGTGATTGTATATGAATGAAAAAATCCCAAAAAAGTGGTCACAATCATCATCAATCAACATGCTTCAATTTTCCACAATGAATTGCTTAAAAGCTTCTTACCACTTCGTCTCGTCTCCCTCAGACTGACTGAGCCCTTCTTCATGTTCATCTTTGTTACTGATGTCAACAGGAAGCAGGACATCAGCCAGGCGATGTTCCTGAGAGTGACAGACCCAAGCAGCTCCACTCTTCACAGCAATGTCCACCATGATGCTGCTGAGGCCACAGGGACTATAACCTACCTACCAGGAGACAAGCTAGGACACAAAGTAGGAAACAACTTAGGAGACAAGAATGAATAAGAACAAGTTAGGAGACAAGTTAGGGCAGAAGTAGAGGTTAGGAGACAATTTCGGAAAATCTTTTACAAATAAACCTTAAGCCCTGACATTATGATAGTATCTGATGTCATTGAAGGTTAACTTACTGAGTAGAGCCTGAGTTTTTCCTGTTTTATCTACAGGATGAAGATTGGCAGCTTTAATGTGGGAATGTTACTACTAATATATATTTTTTTATTTCAAGATGGCATTTTTTTACATTATATTTAAATGTAAATAAAGTTTGCGACAACAACATCAACTGTAAATAAACAATATAGCTTGCTAATATTAAACCACAACGCTGCTTTTACCTTGACTGTAAAATAGCTTCCGCTGAAACCGTTGATTAGCTTGTTTTCCGCAGCTCACTGAATTTTCGTCTTCGCATCTCTTCAGACAAAAATTTAAAAAACTACGGATTAACTCGATTCGCAGCTATAATTGATAATAAAGCAGTGAATATCTGATTTAGCTGAAGCTAAATCCGATGCATCGCACTGCAGCTGCAGCGAAGCGGCACAAGACCGGATGTTGTGATCTGACGTCATCAAGCGGCGACTCGTAAGATGTCAATCCAGGATGTGATACACTTTTGGTGAATAAGCGCTTTTTTTAAGTACAGCTAATAACTTTCTGCACATCTTTCACAAGAATTGTATGTCGTGTTGTGTAGAAGCTTATGACATTTCCACAATATTGCGAATAGTTGCCAGAAAGTTATATCGTGATTCGTGAACGGTCGCAGTCAACAGCTAATAGTTAGCAGTTAGCTTAGCGGCTAAAGTCGTGTTTTGATGTTTCAGGCTCCACTAGAATTTGTCCTCTGTTGATTTTATCCTTGTTATCTGGCAGACAAATGATGTATCTAACTGTTTTGAAACCAGGGCATGGACTTCTCGGAGTGCTACGGGGACACGGTCTCCAGTGTGGCTGCTGCAGCTCGGTCAGGCTGTAAGAAGAAGGTGAGGAGGCTGATAAAGAGAGGATTCAGCGTCGACTGTCGAGACAACCGCGGCTGGTCGGCTCTGCACGAGGCGGCGGCCGCAGGCAGCGAGGACTGTGTGAAGGAAATCTTATCTGCTGCCGGTGGTAAGGAATATCTTGTCTCAACTAAGGGTTATAATTGTGACATTTTAGAAGCTGGAATGTTTGTATTTCTCCCCGGATAAAAAACCAGTGAATGGACTCATCATTCTGGTACTTAACTGGACCAACAGTTTAAAACCTAAAGATTTACAATCTACAATGGTATAAAGCAGAAAAGCAATAAATCCTCACGCATGAGAAGGTGGAACCAGAGAATATTAAGCGGTTTTGCTTGATGAATTACTTAAACAATTATCAAAATTAAAATAATTCAGTCCTTTCAGAAGTTTTACAAGATTTCAAAGTCAAATATGCTTTTCAGATAGATGCAGCTTTTGTTTTTCTTTCCTGTCAACAAGCAGCAGGCTCCTCCCGTGGCTGCCGTGCTTATGTGAACTCTTTGACACATGAGGGGGAATCTGCATGTTACCTGGCAGCGAAGCATGGACACCTGGCCGTGGTCCGAATCCTCCTGAAAGCACATTCCAACATCAACCAGCTGACAAATGACTTATCCTGTCCTTTGTATGCAGGTGTAACACTCGCCCAATATCTGGTGTTTTGCGTGTTCTGTACAGTTTTCTATTATACTGCTTTTCAAGTCAAGTTTGATTTGATTGGATTGATTCTGTTGGCAATATTTATCAGCTGCCAACTGTTTTCCAACAGCTGTAGACGGCGGACACAAGGATGTTGTAGAACTGCTGGTCAGTAAAGGTGCAGAGGTCAACAGGACACACACAGCGTCCTCCTGGACCTGCCTTCATCAAGCTGTTTATAAGGTAATAATTCAACTCACAAACACAAACAATTCTGTGAGATGTATCCTGACTTGTAACATATGTATTTTTTATTCCCTAAGGGTCACAGTGAAATTGTGCACATACTGGTCAATGTGTGTAATTTGGAGGCACTAGATGATCACAGGATCTCCCCTCTCTTTGTGGCTGCACAGTATGGACAGCAGGAATGCCTGGAAATCCTTGTTAATGCTGGTAAATGGCTCTTTTTCCTTTAAACCTTTATATGTAAGGTAAGGTTTACATCTGTAAATAATCCCGTTTAAATGTTTAAATTTTTAAATTTGTAAATTTGGTAAATTTGTAAATACTTTTTTTTAGCCTGTTTATTTTCATTCTTGTTCTATCACCTTGCTGCTGTGCACTGCAAATTTCCCCACTGTGGGACGAATAAAGGTTTATCTTATCTTATCTTATCTTATCTTATCTTATCTTATGTGCATGTGTTCATAGCTCTTGTCTTGTGTACCAGCTACTCTCTCTGCCTCTTCTTTTCATGCCGCCCTTACTTTGTTTGAGTAAAGTAAAATACATAATCAATTGTGTTTGATTTGGTTCTCACTTTAGGTGCAAATGTGAACACCCAGGCAGCAGATTTGGCCACACCACTGCTGATTGCCTCTCAGGAGGGCCACCAAGCATGTGTGGATTTCCTGTTGGACCATGGGGCAGATCCCAACATAGCCTGCAGTCATGACTGGCCCCAGCTTCCCATTCATGCTGCTGCTGAGTTTGGCCACCTTGGGTACTGACTCACAACTTGTCTTTCAATGCCGTATGGCTGGGAAGCGATTCCTAACTATTTTAGAGTTTTCTTATAAAGAAGCAATTTGTAATTGTGAATGGTAGCTTGAATCAGACAATGTTTATTATTTTGCTTTGTGTGATTTTTTTTTTTTCAATCCAGTATCCTCAGGAGGCTGATAGCTGTTACAGATCGTGTGTGTGACCGTGGTGATGGCATGGTGAATCCACTGTACGTGGCCGTGCACAGGCATCAGAGCAAGAGTGTTAAGATGCTCTTGAGGGAAGGTTATAGCCCAGATGCTCAGGACTGCACACACATCCTGGGCCTCCGTTCACCACTGTCCTTCGCCTTGTGTCACACATCAAGCAAACCATTCAGGTTTGTAAGAAAGCAGATTTGACCTAGTCACACCCTCCAAGATCATACACAAATGAAAGCTGATGGATTTGTTCCTGATATTGAATACAATGTCTTTCAGTGAATCGTTGAGGTTGCTGGTAGCTGCAGGAGCTACTTTGAGTGAGGAGGACTGGATTTATGCTTTGGCTACTGACAGAACAGACCTGCTGCAAATGATACTTGAGCACAGATGGATCTCTCAACCAGAGACTTTGACCAGGGACAGTTCTTTACCAAACCATCATGGGAACTTAAAAATATTAAAGCTGCAGGAACTGAGGGAGCTTCTCTGTGTGGCACTAAACCAAGTACATTTTGCTGCCTGCTGGCTTCCTCTGCTTCTGAAGGCGGGACTGGAACCTTCTTTACTGCTTCAGCCCCATATGTAAGTCTGTTCTTTCACGCTTTCACTCTTTGGTCAAGAATCAGATGACTATACTTGATCAGTTTCTTTCTGTTCTCAATGCTTTCTAGGTTGGAACAGGCAGACAGTGAGGTGTTGAATTACCTGCTAGAGTTTGTAAACTGGTCGACTCTGCCCCCCTCTTTGACACATATTCTGGATCAAAGACGGGCGGAGAAGACTTGGCAGCCGTGTCCACATTTTGGTACAGTGACAAAATGTACTCTGCAGATTTGCTTTTCTTTACTAATTTGTAGTAAACATTGAACAAAGGCAATTTTAATTCTCTCTTCCTTTTCTTTTTCCTCTCCTCCCTCTAGACTCCGTTTCCTGTCTGTCTCACATCTGCCGGCTGAAGATTAGGTTAGTGCTGGGACCAGATCTACTGATGAGGACCAACGTAATCCAGAAGCTCCCTGTGCCCTCCCCACTGCATGGCTTCCTCCAATTCAAAGACATCCCAGAAGCTTCCTACAAACACTCACCGCCATCACCACTTTTAAATCGAGTACAGAGATATCACAGTACACACCAACACAGACATGTTCTGTAACCCTTATATGTTGCTTTAAGGTTGTTAATCTTATTTTACACTTTCATATGTATTCAGTATCAATTTGTTAAAGCTCCTCATGGAAGCTATACAATGTTTGAGTGTAATATTCAAAGTCTATGTTTTTATTGCTGCACTATTCCATCATATGGAGATATTTTAGATGTTTTGTGCATCGTTTTAAAAACACAATTCTGTGTTTTGGTATCTTTGGAGACTTTGGGAGCACAAGGATTTAAAATAGTTCTGTGGATTTGAACAAAGTGTGACTACACAGGTGGGCTGATGAGGTTTAAAAAGACAGACACTTGACAAGATGACCTCATGATACTTCAAAAAAATACGAAAAATATTTCACTCATTTGCATGTTGTTATATACCCATGCTGCTTTTATTCACTTGTTTCTCTGGACCAGTTGCATTTATGGTTTAGTTTGATTTGATTTAATGAATAACTTTTTTTATTCAAGTTAATAAGTCCCAAAGTAAGCTTATATATTGATGTGCTTGTGTTTGTGACATGATAATAAAAGGAATTTTGGTCGGATCCTGATTGGTCGGTCTGATTGTCATTAACACGGAGCGCAGATCCGATTGGTGAACGTCACATTTTTCTGGGCTCTGTATTTGACAGGAGGAAGTGACGACGTGAGAAACAAGGCGCTCGCTCAGGGGGGTTTACTTGACATGAAACAACACCTGTAATGTAAGACTGTTACATCTCAAGTTGGGGAAAGATATGTCTTAATGTATTTCATACGTGAGTATGTTGAATGTTTGCTTTTCTCAGTGCATGCGTGTGTTTTCCGGAGGATATCGGCGGTGTTGCTGGAGCTTGCTAGCTTGTTTGCTTCGCTCGTGCGCATTCACTGAGGTGAACACAGCGCGTTAGCTCACGAGATACAAACGTTTTATTTCACCTGTTAATTTCAGCCACAATTAACTATTTTCCTAATTTCCAGTCAGAATCGACAAGATAATGCTTCTCTGATTCTAACGAACAGTTTGTTAGCTTACTGAAATATCAGCCTTGCCAATATAACAGGTTAGCGTTTAGCTAGTTCACAGGCTAACGTCAGCTAGCTAGTCATGATAACTAGCAAAATGCTGACCAGACAGGTGTGTTAGGTTTCATTTGTGTTACATTAACGAAAAGTCACCTGACAAACATGGTGATCGTGCAGGTGTCAACACGGCCACCAGGTTTCAGCTGCTCTGAAACAGTGGATGAGTCAATGATAACTTACCTGTGATAAGATGGGAAAAGCTGCAGGTTGCTGCAAGGTGGTTTTAAAGCTGATGTTTCGTCCAGTTGATCTTTGTTGCATGCATACATATAAATGAAAAAAGTAAAGGTTTACATACTGTGCATCAGTGATTCAAGAAAATTAAGCATTTGTTTAATCTGGTGTCGAAGACTCATTGACTGTCCATCATTACATTGCTGTAGAAAAATCCATCAAAATAATGATGTAAGTATTTGAATTTGTAGCTTATTTAATGAACAATATTTGTACAGTTACATACTCTATATTGAGGCTGCAGCTAACCTTTATTTTCATCATCTATTAATCTATTAGTTTCTCGATTAAGTGCTTGTCCTTAGAATGTCAGGGAATTGTGAAAAATATCTCTTACAACGTTTCACAATACTGGATCACTATGAACCAGTTGTGTTGAAAATGGTTCACTGTTTTGAAGCATTAGATCAGTCAAAGATTGTGACATTTGCTGGCCAAACCCTCGATATTGCTTATATGCATATGGATGGATTAAATCTGAGACCATGATGAAACAAATAGCCAGAATTATTTTTGCATTATTGCTATTTTGTTCAAGTTTGCATTATAAAACTGATCATTTCTGTTTGTAAATACTTAAGGAGATTTGACAAGATTCAAAATGAGAATCTGTTTGGGGTGTTTCTGCAATAGTTCTACTTTAAAAGGCTGATACTTTCTCAAGTAGTGTGCTTTGATTATGCTTCCATTATTGTCCAAAAATATTCAGTGTACTATTGAACATGACAGAAAAACCTAAAAAATGGGGAAAAAAAGGTTGCAGACAAATTTTTCTAGATCAAATAAGGAACTGATTGTTTAACTCTACTATATATGCTAATCAATGTCCTGGATGGAAGTTTTTCATTTCCTCTGATTTTTTTTTCTTTTTTACTTGCAGCTGAGGCCAGCATTAGGGAGACGACTTCTCGTCCACACGTCATCCAGATGAGGCATGCTGGAAGTATGCAGCCCATGTATAGAAGAGATGCTGGAGTCTGGCACCAAACAAGAAGCCTCCTGTACAAGAATCTGCTCATCAAATGGAGGACCAAGCAACAGAGCCTACAGGTGCTTAGTTTTCAGAAGACTGATATGAATCTGTTCAGGGTGGAGGCGAGTTGCTGCTGTGTTCAGTTTCATCTAACGTATACCTGTTGTTCTGCTGCTGTGTTTGACAATTGCTGCAAATTGTCATGCAGCAAAGTTAATAATTTGTTTGAAATGTGGAGGAATAATATACATTGTGCAAAGTAAGTGCAGAAAGAACTGGGTTTGTAGTGTTTGGAAAACAGCTTACGCAGTTGTTGAAAAGATTGTTTTGGCAGCGATGTACCATTATCTCACCTTCCATCCACGCACCTTTTCTCAGGGTGAGAACGCTGTCTGGATCTCTGAGAGAGCTCTCTCTGGGTTTATTCCAGGGAAACCTCAGCTGCAGTTAATAAGCCTCATAACGTGGTCTTTTTGTAAAGCCTGTGGCTGCTCTAGTGCAACGAAAAACAAACGACATCCAAAGCTTTTGCTCTTGCTAAATTACCCCTTAATTTATATTCAATATGAATTTAGATTTTAGAATTAAATAAACAAGATTGCTTGTGCCTCTTCCCACTTTCAATTTCTTCTTTGTTGGACCATGCATTTTTCATTTGGCTTTAAGTTGCACTGATGCATTTTTAATGTCTCTGTGTATCAACTTTTCAGCACAGAGGGACCTTCTGCAGCTTCCTTAACCGCAGTTAGGAAGGTGCAGGACGTTTGTTTTGTCACGGACTGCTTAAGGTCAGGATAACCATTTATCCTGAGTTGGTAGAAACCAGATTAATCCTTTCGTGCTGTGCTCTGTGGGAACTGGAAAACAGAACCCAGCTTTGTTGGTTTATAAGGAAAATCTATGTTATTTGGGAGGACAAAGTGTTTGTTAAATGAGATTTTACTTCTGTTGTGGACACAAATAATCCCAGGTGAACCAAATGTCCTGATTGAGTCTTCTCTGTGGAACTGTGTCAACCACAAGCCCTAAAATATTTCTTGGTCTAAAGCTGTTTTGAAGCCAGACAAGCTCCTAAATCAGCTCTTGGCATGTCATTCGCTCCCAATTTGTTGTTTCAATTCACCGTGTTGCTCAAGGTCAAGCTGTAGCATGTTTATGGATTGGAGAAGAGGAAGAATGTCTCTTGTCAACCCCTGAACACAGGCAGTACTGGGGTTTCATTTCATAGATTGAAAACAAAAGAGTTTTTTTTTTTTTAATCCCTGAGTATTAGAAGTTCATCACTAGAAAATAGAAATAAGTATTTGTACAGCCTAAAGGCAAAATCCTCTATTTACTCGTCAATCCATGTTTTGACCTATTGTCACAAGCTTTGAATAAATCCAGCTGGGAGGAGATGTCAGGACCGACACAAATATGTTGAAGGTGTTACATTTTCCATCTAACCTGGGAATTCTTAAGGACCCTCCAGGTTGAACCAAAGGATGTCAGGGCTACAGACTGCAGTGCTTACCTGGAGAAGTAGCAGAAGATTCATGGTAGTTTGAAGATTTTTTTCAGTTGGGTGTGTGGTTGGACTAATCTAGAGTAGAATTCCCCCCCAAGGATGAACTACGGCAAACCATGTGTGGTTTTCTCATTAGCTGTTCCTTGTGTCTGTCTTTGCAGGAATTGATCCTACCTCTGCTACTGTTGGGTCTCCTGATACTCATCAGTATCCTGAATCCTCACGTTTATTATGGAGGCATCAGCACTATGGAGCTGGAGCGTGACGACCTCTTCTTCAAGGGCCTGGGTTACACACCAATCACGAACATCACCACCCACATCATGGAAGAGGTGGCCCAGGTGATGCGTAAGTGCTTGAGAACCATTTCATCCTTTAAATTTACTTCTACAGGATAAGATACCCCTGTGTTTTTCTGGACAACTGTTGATCTGTATCAAATGGGAAAGTGACTGAGAAAAGGAAATGAAAAGCTTCATTTATGACATTTTTATTCTCTTCCTTGTATTTTCAGACATTGACGTGGATCATTTGGACATGTTTGCCAGTGAGGAGGACCTGGAGAACGCCAGCCTGTATGAACCTTCCAACTATGTTGGTGTTGTGTTCATGGACAGCTCTGCCACATCTTACAGACTACGCTTCCCATACAACCAGCTGCCCCGACCCAGCGATTACACAGAATCTTTTGGTAAAGTCTCATGGGACTTACTTTTATTCCATTTTTTGTCTCCTTTTTTGTTCTCCTGTTCACCACATGGAGACAAAGCACAGCCTAATTTTTTTAGAACATTTTACTGATGTATCGTAATTGAAATACAGAATTATGCAGAAAAACATTGCACACAGAACAATGGGGTTGTCTTTCCACTGCACTAGTCACAAACCACAGGAAGAGCCTGTCACCCTTTTCAGCATTTGTTCTCTTCCTTTCTGGATTATTTAACACTGATCTGCTGACCAATTACTGCAGAATTTGTCCATATCTGGTTGATTAGACCTGTTTTTTATTGAAGACTAGTGCTGCAAATGAAGCTTTGCTTACTAATCCGAAGTCCAGACTTAAAACCTATTGTTATTAATCTGTGGAAAAAACTGGCTGTGGTCTTTTACTAATACTGATCCTCCCTGACAGGATACATAAGGATTAATGTCCAAATCAGGTGCCACTGAGTTGAGGGGTAGGGATAAGTGAATTAAATACTGGTATGAGACAGAACACAACAAAATATAGAAAAACAATTATGCCACTTTATTTTGGATATAATGTGAAGAGAAAGGCACACAAATGCAAGTAAGAGCTGAAATATAAAGTGTTTGTCCTTGTGCTCTTTCTCTTCTAGAAAACTGTTTCGCCAGCTCAGTGAACTGCAGAGCAGCTAATTACTGGTACTCTGGCTTCATCCGCCTCCAGTCTCTGATTGACGCCGCCATCATCCAGGTGAGACAGGCCAGAGATCAGCACAGTGTTCTCCAGTGTGAACCCACTCAACCTTAAAGAGGGAGCGAAGATGCAGTGTGTGTTTTCGTTTCTCGAAATAACTTATTATACAACGTAGAAAAGGCCTATGGCTCCTGCTTAATGGAAACCGTTTCAGTACTGAGTTCCCTTCCCAGCGAATGTCATTTTTTTGGTTAATTGTAACATCTTATGCTTGTCGGTCTGGGCATTTATAAAGAAAATGTAATGTAATAAAGGCTGTGAGATCTATGGCTTACTCCAAGATGATAAAGGTAGTTCAAGTATTTTTTTCAGTTTTTAATTGATCAAATGTGTAAGTGAGGTTGTGGCTTCTTAAATATGAAAATTTGCTGCTTATCTCTATTTTAATAATAGAAAATTTAGAAATGTTCCGAGCCCCAGAACTTGTAATGGGCATTTTTCACTTTTTTAAAGACTGTTTTTAGATGATTATCAGTTAATTGAGAAAATAGTCTATATATATAGTCTATAATGACTTATTACTCACAACCATAGTTTGACACACTTTCACGTGCCGTTGGTTCATCTTTGGTGTCCAGATGCAGACGAAGCGTTCAGTGTGGAATGAGATGGACCTGAAGGTAGTAATGATGGGTCAGCCTGGCTCTGTGGAGGTGCAGAAATTCTCCCACGCTCTTATCTCCATCTACCTGGTCCTGGCCTTCACGCCCTTCGTCACTTTCCTCATTGTCAATGTGGCAGCTGAGAAGGAACATCGCCTCAAAGACACTATGACCATGATGGGACTGTACGACACTTCTTTTTGGTGAGGGAGAGGAGGGCGTCAGTCGCTGTAGTCTCAAACACTTGGTTAAGTTTTGTTTGTATTAATGTATAAGCTTTCTGCTTTATGTGCATGTGACTGTGTATATGGTTAAGTTTTATGTTGTCCAACAGGTTGTCGTGGGGCCTCCTGTATGCTGCTCTGGTGACCACTGTGTCCATCCTGATGTCCATTATTGCTACGTCCACGGCCCTGTTTCCTAACAGTGACTTCTTTGTCGTCTTCTTCCTCATCTTCTCCTATGGAATATCATCAGTGAGTAGAGCTGTGATAAAGACAAAGGAAACCTGAAGGGTCACTTCACCCATATTATATTAGTATCTTCTGATTTACCTTATTCATTTTCCCTCCTCCTATCTCTCTCTATGCCTTCTTCCGCTCTTCTCTCTCTGTCTCGTTTCACAGATCTTCTTCTCCTTCATGCTGACTCCATTATTTAAGAAGCCCAAGTTTGCCAGCACGGTGGGCTCCATGCTGACGGTGGTGTTTGGCTGCCTGTCGCTGTTCACTGTGCTGATGAAGGACTTCCCAGAGTCACTGGTCTGGCTTCTCTGCCTGCTCTCCCCCAGCGCCTTCTCAATCGGGATTGCACAGGTAGCAAGCACACACACTTACTGAGTCATGAAATACCTAATTGGCCAAGAAATTTGTCCTTGATTATAGTTAGTAGTGGCTTGTTGGTTTTATTAAAACACTTTGTATAGTTTTTTCTATATATATATGTGTGTGTGTGTGTGTGTGTGTGTGTGTGCGCATACATATGTTAGGTGGTTTACCTGGAGGCCCAGGGAGATGGTGCTGTGCTTTCCTCCCTGACCAACGGCCCCCATCCTCTTTACATCCCCCTGCTCATGCTGGTTGTGGACTGCATCCTCTATCTTCTGTTGGCCATCTACCTGGACCAGGTACTGCCTGGTAAGTACACACATACGGCATGCCTCAATATAATTTACAGCTAATTAAGTCATATCAGTTCTGCAGCGACAGCCAAGTTTTCTGGGATCACTTAAGTTTAATCTTAACCTATCATTATTTGAGTATTAGTCTGTATGTTTGAATAGAATGTGTAGTATTGATCACATTTTGTCTCTGCAGGTGAGTTTGGAATGAGGAGATCCTTGCTGTACTTCTTGAAGCCATCCTATTGGTCCAAACGCAGAAAGCGCTACGTTGAAGTGAGCTCAGTATACGACGCAGAGGTGAAGGGCACTCCTGGTGGGGGGGACGAGTCTATCGAGCCCGTTTCACCGGAGTTCAGAGGGAAAGAGGCCATCCGGTAAAAGTCTGAACTTGCATACGAATGTCAGTTGGTTGCATGTTTCTGTTTTGTATCGAGTGTGTACAGTACACTACGTACAGAGTACGGTCTCGACCTTCTCCATCTTCTTTTTTTATGGTGGATGCTCTGGGTGAATTAAACAGAATGCAGTTAAAGTATATCATGCACAAAATATCCATTCAGAGGAAGAGCCCTTTGATACTGAAGCATGAGGAGAGAAATTGAGGCTTTGGGAGTTCTACTGGATTTCCAGTAGAAATCAGTATCAGGCTCATTTGAAAAACGCAGCCTGGCTCTGTTCTTGGTTCAGTGCCAAACCCTGCTCTGTTCGTCCTGGCTGAGAAGAGCCTGTGGGACCAGCCTGTAACCTGAGAGCTGCTCTTCACTCTGACACTGCTTCTGTGTTTACACTTTACACTTTTTTTCTTCATTGCTCATTTGCTCGTTTTTCTGGCAGCATCAATAACATCCACAAAGTTTACAAAGAGAAGGACAACGTGGTGGAGGCTCTCAGAGGTAAGTCCTCAACACTTTGACTTGATCAGTTCTGTTAAGATCTAACTAGTAGATGTCGTGATATACTCAGGTTCTCACAGTTTAAATCTGTCTGTTCTTATATTAGCCTGCATTTTTCTGATTGATTTTCATGATGCTGTCCTTCTCTGTCTTTACATCTTCCCCAGGTTTGACATTTGACATCTATGAAGGCCAGATCACAGCTCTACTGGGACACAGCGGGGCTGGAAAGTCCACTCTAATGAACATCCTGTGTGGCATCTGCCCGCCCACTAACGGCTCAGCCACCATCTATGGCTCCCCTGTAGCAGAGATAGCAGATGGGTCTGAAATGAAGCAGCTGGTGGGAATTTGCCCCCAGTTCAACATCATCTTTGATGTGCTCACTGTGGAAGAGCACCTGAGGATATTTGCCGCCATCAAAGGGATCCCACCAGCGGACATCGATGCTGAGGTACTGTGATCTAAATGCTGGTTTAAAAACTTCTGTCCAATACTTGTCCAATAAAGTGTCGGGCTGTTGAGCCTTGGTGTGATTCTGCTTTTTTCTAATAGGTTAGTAAAGTGCTGAAGGATCTGGACTTGGAGAAGATCATGACTGCTCAGGCCAAGAATCTAAGTGGAGGCCAAAAGAGAAAACTGTCTGTGGGCATTGCCATTCTCGGAGATCCTAAGGTACCTGAAGCTTGAAATGGACGCTTTTACCATTAATTGTTTGCTTTAATCTGTTTTTGTACGTAACCTTGTCACAGGCTAGAAAGTCTTTGAAATGTTAGCTCGTTTACCAGTCGTAGCAGCTATAACATCAACTTGGAGCGAGTCTGAGCAGTTTGCATCATGTTTGTTCCTGTCAGATCCTGCTCTTGGACGAACCCACAGCAGGCATGGACCCCTGCTCCAGACACCAGGTCTGGTCGCTGCTGAAGAGCCGCAGAGCCGGCAGAGTCACTGTCCTCAGCACGCACTACATGGACGAGGCCGACATTCTTGCTGGTATGAACTCTCTCTGTTTTTTAATAGATAGATTAGATTATAGAATAGATTTTAATTGAATTACTACTTTTTTATTCTTACAGTTGACATTATTCATGTCAGCATTTGAGGAAAAATTTATGTTTGAGCACTGATAGTTTTTCTCTCCCCAGATCGCAAAGCTGTGATCTCTCAAGGAAAGCTCAAGTGTGTTGGCTCTTCCCTGTATCTCAAGATCAAGTGTGGTGTTGGATATCATCTCAGGCAAGTAGATTTTACTTCCCCCATGTAGTTTATTGTGTCAACTTTCAAGAATAATTTCAGTAGGTGTTTTATGTTGTATGTATTTTACTGCACTCACTGAGTGTTTGTAATGTCTACATCCTAACAACCTGTGTCTTGACCACATTTAGGTCTTTACTAGTTTTAGATGTTGTTTTTCCTCCATTGCAGAATGTCTATAAATGAGAGGTGTGTAGCCGACAAGATCACGTTATTGGTCAAGCAGCATGTTCCCAAGGCAAAGTTGTCTCGACAGCACGAGGCGGAGTTGACGTTCACTCTGCCTTTTGAGAGCATGGACACTTTCCCAGGTCAGATCACATTATTAACATAGGAATTATTGACAAACAGTGAAACCTGGTTCGGGTAAAAATTTTGAAAGTTGCTTATATAAATGGTGTAAGTGAACATTGATGCTAGTTTGTTTACAGCCAGTTTAGAAGTTAGCAGCAGGTACTCATTCATTTGTCTTTCGCAGGCTTGTTCTCGGAGCTCGACTGTCAACCCAATCTTGGAATTATCAACTATGGGGTTTCAATGACAACACTGGAGGATGTTTTTCTTCGTTTGGAGGCCGAGGCTGAAGTGGACCAAGCTGGTGAGTGTGTCACCAAAGCAGCAAGGAGTATTGTTAGATTAAAAAAATCCCAAACTACTCCCTAATTAAATAAAATGACTGTATTTGTACCAATTAGTTTTTCTCCCTCCGTTTGTTTCATGTCTTCAGACTACAGCGTGTTTAATCGGGAGCAGGCAGAGGACGAATGTGACGACGCCTCCCTGGACGATACGGACCAGAGGCTGCTGGCCTTCTCAGACAGCAAGTCGGACGTTGTGTCGGGTCACGCTCTGTGGCGGCAGCAGTTCAGCACCGTGGCTTGGCTGCACATGCTCAACATGCACAGGGAGAGGAAGGCCTTTGTTTACACGTGAGTGTTAAGAGACAAAATTTCAAAATAAGTTGAAGTTTCAGGTCAGTCAAACATGACCGTGTCCACTTTTGATCTTTGTTAAACACATACGTTGACATTTTCCTTTTACCAGATGGAGGCAACTGATCAAATATCTCTCTATATTAAATGAATGGGTAGCTGAAAGGTTTATATTAGTTTATATTAGGTTTTGAGATGTTGTCCCTTACATTCATCCTGTCTTCCCTCACCACATTCCTTCTCTTGCAGTCTGGCCTTGTTCCTGGTGTTTGTTGCTGCAGTGCTCGTCCTATCTGTGGCCACAGGAAACATCCAGATTCACTCCCCAGATCGTCAGTTTCTGCCCATTTACCTCCTCAGAAGGAACCAGGCGCCTCGGAGATACGCCACCAGCCTCCTGGTTCAGAACTCCTCAGGTGAGTCCACTGGAGATTTGGTTTTGTGACCTGGGAGGAAAAGAAGCTGATACTTTGCATCAGGATGTTCGCTGTACAGCTGAAACCTAGACCTTGTATTAAATTCAATTTTGAAGGCAAGTCTGCTTTTAAGTCCTCTCAATGAGACTTCAGCTCTTGTTTCTGTCAGAAAGTGCTGAATGCTGTAAATATTGTGATGGGATACTGACTTTTGTCCAACTGTTAAATTATACACTAAATCATAATCGATAAGAAAATGTCCCATGGGTGCAGTTCTAACTGACCTCCTTGATGAATATTCCTTTACTCTGTCTGCATTCTTCACTTTGAACTCTTTACAGTGCAGCTTTCAAGCATTACAGTTAGTATTGCTTTTTTCTTGTGCCAACAGATTCTGATATTTCTGACTTCATCCACAACCTGGAGTCTCAGAGCATCAAAGTGGAAATGATGAAACACAGCAACTATATGGCTGCAGCTCCTCATAGCGCTGCCATCAACGTAACCGGATCCAGCAAGGTCACTTTAATATTGGACAGATTGAATTTATTTTTTGATACCAGATATTTGATGAAACTAGATATAAAGCATCGGATGTGATTTCTTCAGCACGTCCTCCTACAGTTAATGTGGTCGTAGTGTTCCACATGAAGGGCCCTTTGTTTGAGGGCTCCTCTAACTGAGAGACTTATTTTTAGATGGAGTGGAGTTCACCTGCCAAGATGTGGCGCTCTTTAACACTTTCACCCCTGTCTGTTAACAGGGTTTCAGATACAGTGTTGCATTCAACAGCACTACAGTTCACTCCTTGCCTATGGCTGTCAATATACTAAGCAACGCTCTTCTACGAGGTCTGAATGGTTCTGGACAGATCCGAACTTGGACCAAACCGTTTCCTTATGTGAGTATTTGACAGAGTTATGAGTCACGTGACAAAGATCTTATCTGTTCTGCGCCATATAAAAATATTAAATGTCTCCATTGTGACATCCTTCAGCAAGTCCCAGATGCCACGTCCTACGCTCTGGTGTACATAGAGGCCATTATACTGGGAATGCTGGCAGCTGGGATGCCTGCATATTTTGCAATGGACCACACTCGAGACAGAGAGGTAATGTCTTAATCCCAGTGATGATGATCCTAATGAACATTTCATCTGTCCAGAAAGGCATTTATTTAAGAGTTTTTGTGGCACTTTGCCTTCATTGGACAGTTAGATTGGACGGAGACAAAGGCCTTGAGGTTGAGTCAAACCGGGTACGTCATGTTAATGTGGGTTGTGTGTTAGACAAAGCTGGTCCATCAGGGTACCCAAGTCATAGAAGTCGCTCTGATTCTCGCCCTTTAGAGCACATAGAACCTCATAGCTTAGTCAGATTGTGTTTTCTTTCTATTCTTTCTTTTAGTGTCCCATTACTGCTGGAATTCATCCTAATGTGAGATCAGTAGAATAATACAGTAGATGTCAGATATATTTACCTTATTTTCACCTGTGTTGACTTGTCTGTGCTTCTTCAGATCAAGTGTCGCTCTACTCTGCGTATCTCTGGTTTGGTACCATCGGCCTACTGGTGCGGTCAGGCAGCTGTGGACATCCCCTTCTACTACCTCATCCTCTCCTGCATGACCATCATCCTGTTCTCCTTCCACACTGGAAACCTGCTGACCTCCAGCAACCTCACCGCTGTGGTCCGTTACACATGGTGGCTCACGCAAACATTGCACAAGATTATTATCTCTTCTCTTCCAAACACCACTTGGGCAATAATACTGTAATTTCTGCGAAGGCCTGTCGCTCCATTCCACCTTTATGACATATCTGGGTGTAACCTTCAAACAACACACATAGGACAAAGTGCTTCATTAGGTTTTTAAAAGCTTTCTAAAGACACTTTTCATGACTCCCCTTCTCCCCTCTCTTAGGTCCTGTGCACAGTTGGCTTCGGTCCAGCCATGATTCTCTTCACTTATGTGTTTTCTTTTGGCTTCGCCCGAGTCCAGAGCAACAGGGATTTCTTCTCTGTCATCTCCATGATGGTGAGATGGGAATTGTGAATACTCATTAGAAATACAGGGGTTTAACCATCTTCCAAAATGTGAACTCCAAAAGTACAGTGTGTTCCTGAAATCATTAAGGTGAAATCACAATAACGTAAATAGAAAGTAAATGTAAGTGTATGCAATTCTGCTTTTGGATGAAGGTCATTATCAGAGTCCCATGAAAGGTTTTTGCTCACTAACTCGGTGACCTGTGCCTCAGGTGTGTGTGGTGTCAGCCTCACTGGTCCAGTTATCATTTGTGAATGAAAACCCTCAACTGACCAGAAACCTGCACAACGCCTTGTGTTTCTTCAACCCTCTGTACCCTCTCATGGGCTGCCTCAACTGCATCACCAAGGTACGCTTTCAGTCAGGGTAACCACTAAGTTCTTTCAGTGGCTTCTCTTTCTGCCTTCTTGTCTTTGAACCTGCATTAAGCCATATTTGAGACGACATTGTGAGTTGCTTAGAGTCATGTACCAATTCTTCAAACTGTTCTACATGGCTTTTGGTCTCTTTCAGCCTCTTTTAGCTCACTGTTTAGATTTGCATTATTTTATATTGACAGCGATTGTTGGAAGAGTCACCTGACTTGTTTTTTTTTTTTTTATGTTTAAAGGCGACCTTCCAACCCTCTCAGTATGAAGAGAATTACTTGTGGAAAAACCTGCTCATTGCGGTTGTGGCTGTAAGTATCCATTTTTAAAAAATGATCCAAACATTGCTGCATTCAGAAAATAGAGGCCATGTTTTGCCCTAATACTGGATGTGGCTGTTTCTGTGTTCAGCCCTATCTCCAGTGCATCCTGCTGCTATTCCTGCTTCGCTGGCTGGAGATCCGTTACGGAGGGAGGACAATGACAAACGACCAGTTCTGCAGGTGATGATCAGATTACAGGTCATAGCTCAGATTACACAGAGCCTCAGGATGTTCTTTTTTCCACATAGGGGTTTATTATTTAGGCTAACATGATATCAGGGGTCATTTTAGACCCAGATACAAAACCGGATTTGTCAGAATACCTTATTAAAGGAATTAATAAAAACTATAATAATTGTTTGACCAAGAGCCAACGTTGATGTTTTTATTTGAACCTTCACAGGATCTCGTCCAAGTCGAAGCCCAAAGTAGAGAGAAACCCAGAAGAAGGACTGAGTGAGGATGAGGATGTTCAGATGGAGAAGGCCAGAGTGAAGGAAGCCCTCACCTGCCAGTCCTGTGAAGAGGTGACTGAATATCTCATCTTTTGGTCCAGGAAATAAGGAGCTGTTGAGTTTTGCAGGATTTATTTTTATTCCTATTACATTTTCGCCCACCAGCCGTCATGAGGTGTTTGCTGAACACAAGGCTCTCTTCACTGTGTCTCATCCTTGCAGAAACCAGTGGTTGTCGTGAGTAATCTAAGGAAACAGCACAAGGGCAGAAGAGAAGGTTTTTCTCTGAACAAGACGAGGAAAGTGGCCACAAAGAACATTTCATTCTGTGTTCGCAAAGGTATGTTTAGTCTCTTTGTCAAGTGGACCAATGCTTGTTAGACTGCGTGGCCATCCATGAAGAAACTTTGACAAAAGTTCAGCCATGGTCTTCGTTTTAGGAAAAAAGTAAATGCTTCATTTTCGTTTCTTCAGGTGAAGTTCTTGGGCTGTTGGGGCCCAACGGAGCAGGAAAGAGCACCATCATGCACATGTTGTCAGGTGACACTGACCCCACTGCAGGCCAGGTACAGTACAGATCACACTGACGCTTCCCTCCTGCTCTTCTGTGAAATATTAGTGAATGAATTCCACACCAGTGTTGGTCTTATGTGGAAATATCTTCAACTTCAACTCTCCTTTAACCTGATATTTAATGAATAGAAAAAATAGTCCATTTTTAATTAGTAACTGTAAAAGAAAAGTCACTTGAATTATTCGCATGGCTGAAAAATGTAAGTGTGATTCTGTAAAGCATCACAATTCCTTTCTGTTACCAGTAGCCATGTGACCTTTAAATATAATGTCGAATTGAAATAAGTAAAATTTAGAGACGGAGAGAAACTGATGGATGCGGAACATAATGCTGTCACTCGTTCACTGACCGTCTGTTTTCCTTTTTCCAGGTGCTGATGGGGGACTATAGTACAGAGTTTCGCCAGGTGGACAATCCTCTGGAACATGTGGGCTACTGTCCACAGGTGAACCCTCTGTGGCCCCGAGTCACTCTGCAGGAGCATCTGGAGATCTATGCTGCCATCAAGGGCCTGAGAGGACAGGACGTACCAGGAATCATCAAACGGTGAGTTCCACTTTACTCTGATAGACACTGTACCATCAGGACAGACCATCAGACGGAGTTGGCATTAGCACCCAGGTCCTCTACAATGGACAGTCACACATCATTGTGTAGTGTGGCAGGGTTTGGGATCCGTAGCCTTCTTCTTCCAATGAAACGAGAGCACAGCTTTTTCAAAATACATTCGATTTTACAACTCTAATCTGTTAAAGATGAAATCCGGTGGTGTGAATATTCAGCATTTAGGTTGATAATAACAGGAATTTGTACCAATGCCATTTTTTTATGCAGTAAAAGATGTAAATGTTGCTGATAGTTGTTCACCTGTTGTTGTCAGTGTGGTGAACGCTCTGGAGCTAAAGGACCACTTGAACAAACAAGCCAAGACCCTGTCAGCAGGACTCAAGAGGAAGGTGAGAACATGCTCACCATTCTTTACTGTCCAAAGTCTAAACCCACTCATTAGTCCATTTGACCCAAAAAGATCAAATTAGATCAAATTTAAGATTTGGAGACATTTTGCCATTAATCGTCTTCATGGTTTGCCTGAACAGCAAATACAGTTTTGATCTTAGTCCAGTTGATTTTGTTTGGATTTTTCAGACACTTTTCATCTTCTGCTTTTGAAGAGTAGAATCTTTTTCTGCTTTGCCAAATTTTCAGTTGGGCTTCTTATCATCAAGCCATGATGAATAAAAGTTACATTTTCTAAGTGTGTGTCAACACTTTTCTGACATGTTCAACACACAGTTTGACAATGTTGTGGTTTTTTTTTTTTTTTACAGTTGTGCTTTGCCTTGAGTATGATTGGGAATCCTCAGATCGTGTTACTGGATGAGCCGTCATCAGGGATGGACCCCAAGTCTAAACAGCGCATGTGGTGAGACCACATTCATATTATTCTGATTCTGTTGTGTTTTAACGTGAGTTAAAGTGTTTTATTTATTGCGAAAGGAAAGGTTAGAGTACTTTTTCTTCTTCTCTAAAATGAATTTAAATAGTACATTTAAATCTTGTTCTTAATGGCAAACTACATTTCATCAGCTCTTTCCAAAAACAGCAGTCAAAACACAACCAACTTTTTAATTTACACTTTAGTATTTTCACTTCATATATTCATTGTTTCTCAAAGTGTTATTTCTGTGATGTAGTTTTCCTTTGAGAGCTGACGACCTTGGTCACAGAGTGGGTTCAGCTATAGAGAAGAGAGAACGCTTGAGGACACTTGACTGTGGAGGATTCTTGTTTTCACAAGGCCTTGCTGCTGAAGGACGCCTCCCTCTCACTTCGCCTTTCTGTCAGATTTAATACCAGTCTCCAACCTCTGTGTCTGCTTTGTGTAGGAGGGCTATACGTGCTGCTTTCAAGAATCGTCAGCGGGGAGCCGTCCTCACCACGCACTACATGGAGGAGGCGGAGGCCGTTTGTGATCGCGTAGCTATCATGGTGTCCGGCCAGCTGAGGTTGGTATTCGCAGCTGTGTAGCTTTGTTTCATGGGACATATTCCGTAAAAACAGATCTCATACTCTGTCTGCTTTTCAGATGCATCGGCTCCATCCAACATTTAAAAGGGAAATACGGCAGAGGCTACAGTTTGGAGATTAAACTCAGAGAGGAGCTGACGGGGCTCCAGCAGGTGGCGCTGTTGCACAAAGAGATCCTCCGAATCTTCCCTCACGCTGCGCGACAGGAGAGGTGAGACCCCGTCCGACTGAATGAGTCTGCGATGTGTTGGATCGTGGACAAGAACCACACACACGACCACACTGATCCTGCTGTCTCATGCTTTCTTTGCAGCTTCGCTACTCTGATGGTTTATAAGATCCCAATGGAGGATGTCAAGTCACTGGCCAAGTCTTTCTCTCAGCTAGAGAGTGGTGAGTCACTGCTGATCTCACACACACACACACACACACACACACACACACAGCTGCCATCTGGGACATATCTGCTGACTCATTCAATGCAATTTATCTTCTTAATCTCTGTTTGTCTTCAGCCAAGCAAACCTTCAACTTTGAAGAGTACAACTTCTCACAGTCGACCTTGGAGCAGGTGGGTGGTTAAAAAACACACCACAGTCTCAAACAGATGCCAGACTCCATATAAACCACAGATCAAATAGGTGCTGAATCATCATTTATAAGCAAACATGCTAAACATTTAGTTTCTTCAGGGTGAGGATTTGAAACCTTTCTTTAAGTCACTGTAAGTCTTTGAGTTTTGGACTGAATATGTCCACTTCCTCCTCTCCTCTGTTTCTTCATCCTGCAGGTGTTTATGGAGTTTGCCAAGGAGCAGGAGAACGAGGAGGTCGAGGTCGGCTCCCTCAGCACAACCTTCCAGTGGCAGCGCCTGCGCCAGGACGGCCCGGTGTCAGTCAACCACACAGACAGCATCGTGCACCAGCTTTGAACTCCACTGAGAGGGAGCGGGCTGGTGACTGACCAGGACTGACCACGCCCAACCTGCCAGGCTTCGGCGCCTGAGGGTTCACGCCAGCACTCGCCCACTCCACGCAAACCGACATTCACCCTTAAACGAACGGAGCGGTCCCGAGTGGAGGCTCACATACACTGGGACTGACCGCGTGTGTGTTCAGGCTCAGGGCTGTTACGGCCCCTTTCTCTGGGTCTGAGGTGTGCATGTGTGTAACCCTCGTCCACTGGTGCTCCGTGTTTTCTGAATCGCACTGACCGCAGGGCCTGCAGGGTCTCGACACGCTGATGCGACACCCACTTCTCTTTCTAATGGTGTTTTTTTTATCTTCACTGGGAGTCAGTAAAAGGAAAAAATATACATATATACTGTATATATAAATAATCTATAATATTTATGCTTTGTAATCCATCCGTTTTCCTTTGAGGGAGGCGTGACAGTAAGTGTGTTTGCTCGTCTCTTCAGATGTTTTTGTCTGTTGTGTTTGTGAAACAGTTTTTTAAGCACTACCAGATCTGGGATCCATCCACGATCGTACCAAAGCAGCACATCTCTGAACCACACACTACCACACCTCCTCACACATTGAACCTGAGAAGTACCTTTTGTTTTTTAGTGTCAGTAGCATGTGCATAAATAGTTTGCATAATAGTTCTCTAATTGATGTGGGGCAGTGGAATGAGGCGTCGTCTGTAAGGCTAATCTGCTAAAACACTGGAGAGGAGATGTCACAGTTCTCCAGAGTTTTTAGACTTTTACAAAACTCCCTACTTAACAAACAGCAAGTATTTATTTTCTCAGAGGTTGAAGAGCAGCGTCTCTTCTTCTCATGTTACACCAGCATGCACTTCTTAACGTCCCACATTTAAACTCTTTCATTCTCCAGGACTGAGTGTTTCAGCATGCACGCTCATGAGAAGCTTGGTTACTTTGAAACGTGCAGAGGGATTTTGGGATGAGGGTTTTGGCTCGGTCTTTGTCCTGTGGCCTTCCTCAGCAGGTTTAGCTTTGAACTAGAACCCATTGGTTTGGGAATGTAGTGTAGAATATGCACACCAGTACATGTAGCACACTGCCCTCATCAGACGTGAGCCGGGGCTGACAACCTCAAACGTGAAGATGTGAAGCTTGAGGTTGTGTTCAGATCCAGAACAAGAAGATTTTGATAACAGATTTTGAATGTACGTTCGGCCTCCAGTGAGAGGAGGGTTTGTAACTCAGCAGTGACCCGCTCGGCTCAGCCGAGCTCCTGTCGTCACTCTGTTTCACTTTGGTGCCACTTTTAGTCACATGGTTGTGTTTTGTTAACTCTACCTAGCTTGTCTGGTGTGTGTGTGTGTGTGTGTGTGTGTGTGTGTTTGTGTTGTGTATATACTGTGTGTAGCTGCGGCCATGTCTGCATAATCTAGTATTTGTATAAGCAGGTGCGTTGTTGGTGCGATACCTTTCAGCAAACCGACAAATTGTAATTCTTCCTTGACATTCAGGTGAGAGCGAGTTATATATAAAGGGAATTTAAAGGGACACTTTGAACAAACATGAGAACTATGTAATCTGTTAGGTTGAGTTTTATTAATGATCATGAATAGACGTGGAAGGCCTGACCTGAGCAGCTTCAGTAGATCCTTCACTTGACAGTGTGACCGTTTCGGCTGCTGGCTTGGTTCAGTACAAGAGGTGGACAAAATAACTCGAACAGTTGACAATCTAATGTGATCCAGTGCAGCAGCAACACTCTCTGACCTCAGAACTCAACATTATAAGCTTCTCAGAGAAAATGTTTGTTGCAGGGTGATTGTACTGGATTTAATTACACTGTCAGGTATGTTTGTTTCGCCCACCTCTGTAAGACAGTATTATCTCATGAGGTTTTTAGAAGTTGCTTGTCATGGAACAGCTGTGGAGCACAAGATAAGTGTTGATTTTAAAGACAACCCAAGGTTTTTGCAATGAATTGTAGATACTTATATGAGTAAGATACAAGACGAGTTCATTTTCTGTCTGAACTCTGATTCATGGCACAGATGCTTTGTAGTTTTGATTTGTTCAGTCTTACACAAGGTGTCTGTCGCATGTTTATGCAGTAGCTTCCATTTCTCTGCTACAGACTTTGTTTGCTGTTTTTACGTACTGTCATTAACTGCAGTTGACTAAGAGCTGATTTACAAAGTATTGAAGTAGTTTTTTGAAATACTTGAGTTGTGAGGTGAATGACTTAATGAATATGAAGCTGATTGACTTTCATGACAGACAGAGAACATTACATACAGTAACGATTCAGATTCACTTGAGGAAGTGAGTGGGAGTAATGCCTTAGGTTCTGTCGATGCATCGTCCTTTTTAAATGTGACAACTTTATTTAAACCCTGCTGACATTTTTTGCACACATGTAGCCTTGTTCCCTCAAATCGGGACAAAGTGAAGCACTGGCTCTGCATGAAGTTTCACACGTGTGTCGAGGAACGTTTTTGGGATGTTATATGATGATATATATATTATACACACTGTATATTTTATGTTTTTTTCCAAAGTGCAATGGAGGATATTTGTTCCCGAAAGCAAACATTCTTTGAACTTTGTTCTACTCCAACATTCATATGTGTTCTGTGGGTTTGTCGGTTCAGTAACATGTAGCCATCCAAATAACATCGGCTTTTTTGCACTTCTCTTGGCCCTGCTTCCAGAACAAAAAGCATCTCATCTAGTTGGAAGCATTTCTCATAAAGAAAACCAAACTGTTCTTTGGTTCTGTGGAAAGTGGAGCATTTAAACAATTGGCATTGAAAGTGGAGCGGGTTTCATTTTATTTTCCTGGTGGTGGTAAAATTGCACTATTTCTGGGACATTTTATAACCTTTCTTTATATTATGCAATCTTTGTAAGATTATCTGTACACTGATTTTATTTTTTAAAGACTGTGGTTTAGCTGTGTGCTGTATTTTCCTCCCGTATCGCCCGCATGTCTGGATGGACACTTGTCATTAATGAACTCTGTGGTCTCTACAAGACCTTTTCATGAATAAATGTTAACCCAAATTATTTGGTCTTTTTTTTTTGATGGACAGACCAGAAAACCAGACACTGATCTGACTGATACTGGTGACAGAATCCCTTTATTTAGTATGTAGGTTAAATCTGAAGCAATTTAATTCAACAGCAAATCATTAAACATGCCATAAAATGAGGCTGTAAGTTCCCCATAATGACTCATTTCCAACCTGCTCTCAAGGTTTTAATGAGGTTTGTAACGGTGGACAAACACCTGCAAGTCTCTTACAGTAATTTTTAAAAATATTTTCTTTATTATTTTTATTCTTGCTCCACAGACACATGCAGGGACTTCAAACACCATAACTAACCTGCCTTGTTTCAGTAAAGTGTTGTCTGCCCTCCTGTGGACAAACGCAGGAACTGCAACAGAAATTCATGACGTTAGCGTTAATGCACAAATGAGAGCAAACTAACACTTCTGGTAAGAACTTTCAAAATACAGTGACCAAACTAAACAATGGTTTAACAATTATTTACACACATACAGTGAGTGAGCACAGTTAGCATGCAGCTAGATGAAAATATAATTACTGAAATATTTAGCATAGATATTTGGATTATTGTCATTTATTTAGCTGATGCTTTTATCTAAAGCAACTTACAATAAAAGATAAAGAATCGAACAAGGTTGTATGTTGTCGTTTATAAGTTATTATTATTATTATTATTATTATTATTATTATTAAACATCTTCAGAGGTCGTTGAGCTTCTTGTAAATGAAGGACTTTCAGATGCAAAATGTAATCAGTTAAAAACAGGTACAAAAGTGTTTAAAATATTTGAAAATAAGAAAAAGTGAGGAAAAAGAAGAGAAAAATTGTAGTTTGATTTAAAAAAAACAGGCTATTAATACAGATAAGATTTAAGATACCTCTAAAGAATATTAATTATCAGTACAATCTAACAATTATTACTGATTTACTAACATTTAGTTCTCCTCCATTTGATCATTATATTTTGAAGGTAATAAGCGGAAGTTAGAATGTTTGTATTGACGTTAATTTGACGAATGTTGTGCTGCAGTTCCTGTCTATGACCACAGGAGGGCAGTGAACATTCGTGATTGTACATTCAGTTTACTCAGTTTGTACTTTATTTAAACAAAGTCGCTTTTTTATTTCGGCTCAACGCGGATTTAACAAACACTCGTTCATTCTAGACACTAAATCTGATGATTTGATAAAAGTCAATCTGCCGTTTGTTCATTTTTTACTGCTGTCTGTGTTTTTTCCCGTTGTCGTTCTCCCTCTGTTTGTCCCTGCCCGGACGCCGTCCTTCCTGATGTGGGTGTGGACAGATGACCACACAAATAATGGAGGAGAAGCAGCTCTAGTCGGCTTCTTACAAGTTAGAAAAATTAGTTTAGGATCGGATAAGTTTCGGGTTTTTCGGGTTGAAGCTGTGATGCTTTGTCAGGATGGGAAATCTGTTTGGAAAAAAGAAACAGACCCGAGTGACAGAACAAGACAAAGCGATTTTGGTGAGTGTCACAGCGAGCTAACATGAGCTAAGCTAACTGAAGTGTTAGCCTGTCAGTTCTGTCCTGTAACAAGACAAACAGGCTGCTTTAGACATTCTGATCATTTAATAACTTTATTTATTAGTAATCACAGAAACCAAGTTACAACATGATCTGATCTGATTTTGATGTGTTGATTAACTTAATTCCATCTGGTTCTGACTTCCAGCTGTTAATAAGAGTCTTAGCGAACAACATAACTCGAGTTTAAAAGTTGAGATGTAAGATTGAAGTTTGTGTCTGTACAGATTGTATATTTGAGCCACGTCTCTGTTTCCTCATTGCAGCAACTGAAACAGCAGAGAGATAAGCTGAGACAGTATCAGAAGAGGATCAACGTGCAGCTGGAGAAGGAGAGACTTTTAGCCAAGCAGCTGCTGAAAAATGGCAAAAAAGAGTGAGTGTACAAACAGATCACAGTTGTGTCACGATACTGTGTAGTGATCATTAATGAGGCGTGATTCTAATGTCACTCTCTGTTGGATTCAACAGGAAAGCACTCCTCTTACTGAAGAAGAAGCGCTACCAGGATCAACTTCTAGACAAGACAGAGAACCAGATAGGCAACTTGGAGCGAATGGTGAGTGATCGGGGGATGAGACACAGCGTGTAGCAGCAGAACTACAGGGAAACTACCAGTTCTTCTCTCTTCTGCTCATTTCAGGTTCAAGACCTGGAGTTTGCCCAGATTGAAAGGAAAGTCATTGATGGGTTGAAAGTTGGAAATGATTGTCTGAAGAAAATGCACGAGGTAGGTGATGTAAAATAATTTCATGGCTGATGCATCACACCCTCCACCTGCATCACTGGTTATTGATGAGCTCCGCTTGACTGTTTTTCCCACTTTAGGTGATGTCCATTGAAGAAGTGGAACGGATTATGGATGAAACCCAAGATGCCATTGAGTACCAAAGGGTAAGTTCTCAAGACTTTATTTCTTTACCCTCAATTTTGTTCTGCCAGCAGATGTGGAGAATCTGATAATGTATCAATTATTACACACATTTGTCACCAAGTCTGCTTTTTGTCTCTCTGCAGCAAATAGATGAGATGCTGGCAGGTTCTTTATCACAAGAAGATGAAGAAGCTGTACTGGCTGAGCTGGAGGCCATAACTCAGGTTGGTCTGATCAGTGTCACTGTGAATATGTTAAAACATTATGAGCTTTGACTCTAAAATTCAGATTTTATTCAATCACTCATGTGAGTGTTTGACACTGAAACAAATCCGACATCAGCAGTCCATGTGATCGTGTGTGGTCTCTGATCTGTTTCCACTGTTCTCCAATCTCAGGGAGATGTTGAGCTTCCTGAGGTTCCCTCAGACGAGCTGCCAGAAGTCCCAGAGGCCTCAGAGCAGAAACCTGGTTTGTTCTCTCTCATGCTTTATCTATGATATGTTATGATATAGAATATAGAAACATTTCTTTGCATATTTCCAACGATTTTACAACCAGTTCTCGATACGTCACCCTGTCAATCTGTTTGTGTTTCAGAGAGGGATCGTGCCAGAAAGAAGCCAGAGCGAGAGCTGCTCGCTGCATAGGAACGTGACTGACCTCCCTCAGCTGAAGCTTCTCCACAACACTCCAGTCCGACATAAACCTACAACCACACAAACATTTGCTGGAGACCTCTCTCTCCTCCAGAGGCCTGCGATAAAGTGACAGCAGTTACTCTCTGATACTGGGCTTCCTCCACATCACCAAGCCGCTGTTAGTCCTCATCTGCCGCAGGTCAGCACCTGAAGGCAGTCGGGGCTGGTTCACTACAGTGCCCTCGACTCACTGGAGAAATGCTGACATGAACCACGAAGACCTGTGAGATCAGATAATTGTGCCTAACTTTGTTTTAAAGTGTTGTTTCTCTGTGTTGACCACTAAATCATTTTACATACATTGACTTAACTTAAATGCATGTATGTGTTACTCATTGTAATTCATCAAATCATCCTCATGGATTCTGTTTGTGATGTACAGTCTGCAAAGGGTCAGTTCACCCTGATTATGAAAAGACTTTATCCAGTTACATAGTTTCATCTTATGGTGTTTTTATTTTATTTATTCAGGTTCTGAGATATTTCTCTTTGAGATTTCGGCCTCCACATCAGTAAGGTCCGCTTCAGGAATTGATTGAAAGAAATTAGATGAAAAACAGTGTCTTGTTACACTGTATCATGCTTTGAACAGTTTTTATTGGGACAACTTTCTACCAAAGAAATAGAAGGAAATCTCTAATAATGATGGAAATCTTAAGATGAAATTGATTTTTTTTTCTCTGCTACAGCATTTTAATCAAAACTATTGACAATAAAGGACTAAATGTTATTTCAGATGTAAATAAACCTCAAACTATTTGCATTAGGATGGAGTGATAAAATGTTTTTCTAGTTTGAGTGAACTGACCCTTTAAGACAGGCCTGATGAAAAAATAACCTTCTCCCAGTACAGACCTCGTCTGTCTGTCGTCACGGCTGGCGAGCGTCACTTTCATACGAGTTATTTGACCCACCCTGGAACTTTTACTAAAGTACGGAAACATTTGCAGAAGCATCTGTTTTGCAGAATATTCTCTCAGTCTGACCCCTTTTCAAGCAGCTTAACTAATCTAATTCTCTGCTCCCCTTGTGGATTAGTTCAGTGTCATTGGAGAAAGGGCTAATCATATCGTCTGTGGGTTTACCTACGAAGCCCAGACAACAGTCGTTAATCTCTCCAAGGTTGAGACAGAACCTGGATCTTTACCCACAGAGTATTATCAACGCAGGGGCCTGTAATTATTTTACTGTGCATATGATACCCAGATTCGCTTCTATAGGTCTGTGTTGAATCGTAGCAATGATGATGACCTACATTTGTCAGGCTTAAGCTTGTGCATCTCTGAAGATCTATCTAACTAATCTGTAAATCAGTTAATCTTGCAGACAGAAAACTCTGATGACTAACTGTCAGGCTGCGGACGTCACTTCATCAGTACAGCGTCAAACTGCTCGTCTTAAAATTGGTTTGGAAATTGTACCTCTGTACATTCTTTTTACATTAAAAGTGTTTTTTTATTGTCATGTTCTCTGAGGCTTCACTGAAGGTCAACGTTCAGATTTTCCATTATTGAACACAAGGTGGCGACAAATGTTTTCTGAAGCATCTTGTGGAGAGTAGGTGACTTACTTTGAGTCAGGCTGTGCTCTGTTATATGTCAGAAGAAGTAATGTTATACAAGACTGTTTCAACATGACATGACACTGACACCAACCCCGTCCATCACCCGGCGTCAGTGCTGGACTCACTGATGCTGTTGTGGCTGAATGGGAGCAAATCTCTGCAGCCAGGTTCCAAACACCTGGTGAAAAGTCTGTGAAGGGAGAATATTATTATATGTATATTCACATATGAGCGATCGTCATGAGTGACAACATACTATCCATCTTTAAATCAGTAAAAGCTTTATTTTGTTTACGAATGAAGACATTGGAAGGTGATTTCTCTTTCTAGCATTTCTGTGACAGATGAAAACTGCTGGCAGCTGGCGGCCTTGTGTTTTTACTCTTCATTGTTGTTAGAAAGATGATCTAAGAATTAATCCTCATTCGACTGTTTCTACAGGACAAAAACAGCAAGATGAACATGAACTGTTTCTATCTATAACCTTGAAGTGTTTCCATCAAACAAAGCCTGAGCATCGACGTCCCATCATTCAGGGCCTCTGCCGGCCTGAAATAGCCTGATTGGTGTCTTTGTGAAGTTGCTGAAATCCACTTCGCAGGGATGTGCTCTTTGTGAATGGACAGGCTATATTCTGAGCTGACTGCACTACAAGCTCGTCGGTGCTGTGTGGGAGTGGGCGGCACGCAGACAACAACCTGAATGTCAGAGCGCCGCGCTGATGAATCACGGACGTGGATCTGAAGCAGAGAGAGAAAGACTGAGAGGACGATGGTGAGTGGGACGAACATGAAGGGGAGATCAAATGCCGTTGAATGGATGCTTCAGGTATGTAGGTGTGTGCGTGTGTGTGTGTGTGTGTGTGTATCCTGCCCACCCAGACTCTTGCCTACCTGCCTACACCTCCACTGTGCTGAATATACACACAGGCAGATCCAAGTTAAATCACACACACACTGATTTCATGTATGTGTTAATGTATAAGTCCATAAATGTGTTCAGAAATAAACTCTTTCAGGTCGACACATGCTGACTGTTCACTTCGTATTGGAATGTTTTACTTCTGGTCTCGGGGTCAAGGTGCTGAACTTCAACATCATCAGTCCCAGTTTGAGTCCACTGGGCAAACTGGTCCCTTTAGGTCTCGAGTGAAGCCTTTAGGGAGTCAAAGTGAGACACGTCTCACAGCTGGGACGCACAACTAGACAATTTCAACTCAAGTCCCAAAGCTTCATAAGCAAAATGCCACCATTCATGAGACTATCCTGTCTCTGAGCGCTGGAACATTTCCCTTCAAAACCTGTGTGGTTGTTTTACATTATGGAGGCCCAAACTTTTTATTGCACAGACTAAATAATCACATATTCCAGGCGTCGTCTATCTGTCGCTGTTTTGTTGCTGGTCATAATTTGAGACTTGAGTAGTTTCCTTTTCGTGTCTCAGGTCAAGTCTCAAGTCTGCAGCTCTGCTCATTACTTGAACTAACCATGATTAACAATCGTTATCTTAATTCATTTGTGTATCATTACACTTGAGGACGGATCAGCCAGTGATCATGATGGAGGCCTACATTCAGTCACGGCAGCTCATTAAACACTCAGAGGAATAAATCAATAACCTCTCTTACAGTGAGAGTGTTGCTGTTTTCTTTCATTTTCACTCAGTTCGGTCTCTCAAGGATTCACTTTAATCAGATGTGACAATCAAAGCAGCATCAGTCTGTCCTGATGGTGAACTCGTCCTCGCTGCCATCGGGCCTGAAATATCTCATCTATTTTATCTCGCTAAAAATGTGCTGTGACTGTCCTCTTTCACACAAGTCTCTTTTTTTGTCTCTTTTTCACAAATGATCATTCAAAGGTCTTCAGATCGTGATTTTCTGGAATGTGTGGGATTCCCCTTCCCACCATACAAGGCTTTGAATTCCGACAAAATGTGGCTCCGTCCCACTCAAAGCGACCGGAGCCACACAATTCTAGACCAGAGTAAACAAAGAGAACAACACTTCAGCTCTTATCTGCAGGTTCATTAAATGTTGCATGGTTCAATAAAACAGTCCAACAGAAGTGGACAGTCTCAGGATCCACCCCAGTGAAAACAATGAATAACATCCATCATAAAGAACCACAGACTCTGTTTGAGCACGTGTAGAAATATCACTGTGACTGAATGTTTGGGTGGATTCATCCATATAGAAGAAATGTGGCAGAGTTTGTTCCAGGTGCTTGATCAGGCGTTTGAATGATTGCAGAGGAGGAGGCGGGGCTTGTTTAGATGCCGTGCTGCATTCACGGACCTATTGTAAAGTACAGTCTCCAGTGTCACACTCTCTGGTGCTGTTAGTTGGGGTGAGGGTTAACTGATAATAATAATGATGAAATGATGGGAATATATACAATACAATATTAATAAAAAGATGTTTAAATGAAGAAAAATAGTTACTGATAAAAATAGTCTAATAACAGCTTTAGGAGAAAGTCCATCCACGTGACTCTGAGATTTCCTGCCCAGCAGAACATTTGAGATGCCAAAAACTAGTCTGTGCTCAGATCATCAGAAAGTGTTTCTGCAAACCTGAAGATGTGATAGATGCATGAGACTCAACTGTCTCGCTGACTGCTTGTAAAGACTGTTGATTCATTTATGACGTTTGGGTTTAGTTGGTATCTGATGAAGGTTAAGCCGACTGAAATGTTCCACCCAGATGTCATGAGTAAATGTCCCATCAGTCCAGTTTTCCAGGTAGCAGCGCAGGTGTCACTGTACATATTGTTCAGACAGTGACCTCATCAGGGCCTTTTATCAGCAGGTTCATCCATCTGACCTTTACAGTCGCATTCACATAAACATATGTCTGAATTAAATCTTCCATTTGATGAGACATTTTATTTTAACATTACATTCCTTCCTAACAAATGCTTTGCTTATTGTCCCCAACACTCAGTAAACCATATTTCTAAGAGAACAGGTCAAATCTTTTCATCAGATGAGGTGAGTTGTTCCGTTTCCCACCGGCCATGAACGCATCACCGCCTCCTCCGCCTCTCTCCGCCTCTGCGCTCCGACCGGGAGGCGCCGGCCGACGGATCGAGCGGCTGCGTGGGGAGCCGGTGTGGGCGCGCGGAGGACTCTCCTATAAAAGCCGGGATCCCACATCAGAGCGGCTCGTGCGTGTGTCGGTGTCGGACCGGAGCCTCGAACAGCCGCCGGAGCCTCGAACAGCCGCCGGAGCCTCGAACAGCCGCAGCCCGGAGAAGCCGCTCACCTGCAGGGGGAACAAATCTTTAGTCTATGGTTGTGACTGAATCTCCCACAAGGATGTCCCGGACCGACGAGGTGCACCGCATCACGGAGAACGTGTACAAGGTAAGACGGAGTCCCTGAAGGTGAGCCGCGCGTGCTCCGCACCTGCCGCACAGGTGAGCGGCGGACTGAGGGGGACAGACAGGGAACTTTGACCCAGCTCACCTGTCTCTGTCTGTCTCTCTGTCTCTGTCTGTCTCTCTGTCTGTGTCTCTGTCTGTCTCTCTGTCTGTGTCTGTCTCTGTCTGTCTCTCTGTCTGTGTCTCTGTCTGTCTCTCTGTCTCTGTCTCTCTGTCTCTGTCTGTCTCTCTGTCTATCTGTGTCTGTCTGTCTCTCTGTCTGTGTCTCTGCCTCTGTCTGTCTCTGTCTGTCTGTCTGTCTCTCTGTCTCTGTCTGTCTGTCTCTCTGTCTCTGTCTGTCTCTCTGTCTCTGTCTGTCTCTGTCTGTCTGTGTCTCTGTTCTGCTGTGAAGTGATTTTAGTGATGAAGAGAAACCAAGAAGACATTTTTGGAGTTTTTCCTCTAAAAGATGCTGAATAACTTAAATATAGTGGCTCATGAATTTTCCTCATTTTCTTTAAAGTCATCAGAGCCAAAACTGATGTTCGACCAACAAAGTCAAATCGCAGCAGTGAGAAATGGACAAATACTAAATGTGATCAGTTCAGATCTGTATTGATTAGTTGTCTGTGAACGGACTCATTGATCCTCTGTGAGGTGAAGCTGTGAAACTGGAAGCGGCTGAACTCGACATGATGTGTGTGAATGAACAGAGACCGAGGAGACGTGTTTCCACATTGGACCCAACAACCTTCATCGCTGGTGCCGATGAATGAATTCAGGGATAGCGTGATCTGTTACTAGCTGTTTTCTCTGGATCCCAAACTGGCAACCGAATCCAATCTGAGACACTGTGACGACTTCAGTCGCAGTTGGATCAGATGAGGAGAAAAAAAACGCCAGTTTCTCAAAGGTGTTCTAGGAAACTTCCACCTGCTCGTGTTGAAACTTGAGGGTCAAAAGGTGACAAACGCTCATGTCCTCTATTATTGTCACCACAGAGCTGCTGTTGGGTGGAGGCGGGTCGGGGCAGTGATGGAGGTGTTAGTCTTCAGTTTCAGCGGCGGGAGCTCGACCAGCGTTTTCCTTTCAGTGAGGAAACCTGTCGCTCACGGAGACGAGACGCCTCCGAGCTTGTACAGGTGTTGGCGGACGCAGGAGGAGAAGGACGAGCCAAAGACGTGTTCAAGGCGGCCGGGTCAGTGAGAGTTCAGGGTTCTTTGTGCGGCAGGAAGGTGGAACCCGACATGAGAACCAAGGTTCTCAAAGAATGAGTCATTTCACACCGTGGTGTTTAAGTTACGCCGATGCTGTGACCTGTGGGCGGTTTCTGTGGATCGTTAATAGCTGGAGAGAAACCACAAAAGAGGAGGAGGAGGAGGAGGAGGAGGAGGAAGAGGGAGGAGAGCCAGAGAGCATCAGTGTGAATGGCTGCTGTGCTGTCGTGTTGAAGTGATTCATTGATTGACCACAAATTAATGGGGATGATAATTAATGGAGAAGAAAAACTGTTTGCAGCTTCTCCGATGCGACTGTTTGCTGTGTATGATTATAAATTCGGTGTCTTTGGCTCCTGGACTGATGTTCGGAGACGCTGCCTCAGGCTCTGGAAATCTGTGCTTCACTGTTAATTTGAAAAATAAAACTATCAACAAACACGAGCTTTAGTCGCAGCTGCAATGAAAATCCCTGTTCAAACGAGCGGGCTGGAGGAAGCTCGGTCTGAAGGGTCGAGTATGAAAATGCCACCGTGCAGAAATGCAGCCGTGGGGTTTCTTCCTGTCGTCAGCAGGCTGCATCATTATGGAGTCAGCAGGAGCGAGGAGCAGCGGAGCGCCGCCGCCAGCTCCACCTGCTGCTGATGGTGGAGTCTGACACCGGCTCGCTCGGCGCCGCAGCGGCGAGGCCCCCGGGGGCCTTTCTGAGCCGATCCGATGAGGTGGCTTAGCTTTGTGTGGGGCTGTGTTTGGAGAAGCTAACAGGTCTTTATTAATTCATTAAAGGCGTGGAGGATGGAGAGGCCCGGAGGTGCCAGCTCCCATTAGATAACACTCAAGTCTGTTTCTCCACCGAGCGGCGAAGGTAGAGATGACAAATGTCGGCAATTAGATCATCTGGCATCAAGACGGGATCAGAACATCAATTACAGGAGAATCACAACAACGTGTGGAGCAGAAAGAAGTCAGACACGGATCTGTCCATATTTGATTTTAATGTCTGCGAATCTTTAATCTGCCTAAACTGTAGATCTGCATCAAAATACACATGTTGACGTGAACGATGCCGATTGGCTAAAATCAGACACTTTGGATCCTAAATCCTGTCAGAATTTGTTTTTAACACAAGAATGAGTTGCACAAAGTTGCATTTGAGTCATGAAGACAGAGTTATAGATATTTTAGATTATAATCGTACTCTAGTGCCACCTACAGGCGAAATGCTACCGTACGCAGAAGTGTAATGTTGAAATTGCATAATGGGTTTAAGATTAAAGTCCTGTATACATTTAGCAGCCAGATATTGAAAAGTAGCAGCCTGTGATCTATCAAAAAACAAATGAACCTTTTGTGGATGAAATATTTTATGTACTGAATCTATTAACGTCGAACCGAGGAATCCTGGAAAAAAATTAGCTTTGTGTAAATTAATTTAAATATCATAACAGCGCGAATGGACGTGCATCAAAATCCGAACTGCGGCTGGCTCACGAATAACTTCTTTGAAGAGCTGGATCTCCGAGATCGACGGCATCGTGTTAAGAACATAGACCGAGTCATCAGAGTTAACTTGACTGCATCAGTTCTGCTGAGGAGTTCATGACACGAACGATTCGTGAACTCCCGATTGATTCTATTCAGGAATTCGTCCAGTTGCTTCTCTGCGGGGAAAAGCTGGAAATCCTTCCTCCCGTGAACGATAATGTTCCGATTGGTCTGTTTACAGACGGGTCAGTTGTCGATGTGTTTGCGAGAGCGGGTCAAGGAGGGCTCGAGCCGATCGATGCGTGTCAATCAATATGTGACGTTCAGTGTTGATATTGTGACGAGCCGCGACAAATCAATGTGCAGGAAACACAGCTGTGCTGCAACTGGAGAACGTTCAGGTTAAACGTGAGTTTGTCAGACATTTGATATTTGAATAATTCTGCACAGCTGGAGTTTGAGCACGGCCCTCACAGGGTGGCTGCTGTCGCTGGCTGCAGCAGAAGAGTTCAGGTGGTTCGAAGCACATGACTCGTCCCTGATAAACATCGATTCGTCTTCCAGCGGCTCCGTGTTCTTTGTGTTTTCAGGAACAGGAACTCAAACTCCACATTTTAGCCTTCACCTCACTGTTCTGCAACCACAACATGAGCTGCTCAATGTACTCTTTGGATGACTCACATCGGCGGCTGCAAGTGTGTGTGTGTGTGTGTGTGTGTGTGTGGGCAGTGTCTCACGACTGCATGTGTGTGTTGTGCCTCTTTGTCAGCACCGTACTGTACTGGAGAGCGGCTGACACTGTAATGATGCACATTCTCACACCACAAAATGCACATTATGATGGAGTTCGCCGTCGGCTGTGTGTTGAAGCGTCGAGTAAACTGTGCCTCTGGATTCGGCTGAAGTTTCAGATGCTGCACAGAGATGTTCGTTACCTACTGACAATGTGGGTAAACTGTTTCCTCGGGTTGTTGTGGATGCTGAACAAGCACCATCTGTGTGTTTGTTCAGGAGTGTATTCAGCCAGGCGTCGCAGTCCCGACAGGGCTGGAGGCTCCGTGTGTTGATTGAGGCTCGGATGTCGGGGTGAAGCTGGTTTCAGGTTGGGAGAGTTGGACGGAGCCGATTGTAGAGAGATCAGCCGGTCGATTGATTGATCTTTGTGAATAGGTATTTAAAACCTCACAAATGACCCTCAAAGGAAGAGAAGGTGTGAAAATGGAAACTTGAGAGTGTCCTGAGGAAGTTGGAGATGTGAAGTAATATTTCACTCTGCTGCCTTGTTGTAGTTTTCATGTACATCATTCTTGAGTCTTGGCAGGAAAAACAGGGACCTCGACCTTGGACCAGGGAGGCAAACAGTTTTATTAGTAACAGCAATATTTGGGTAATTCAGTGGATTAAATACCAAAAAACTCAACACACTCGCGCCACATCAGTGCAAATCGAAGTCCAGGTTTACCATGAAGCAGTTCTGCTCATTGATCAGATTTATCAACAGAAATTTTAATAATCAATTGTTGGACATTTTTCACCATTTTTTTTGACATTTGCACAAAAAAAAGATGAAAATAATCTGCTAATTTTGAGGAGGCAGGATTGTTCAGCTGGTTCTGTGGGCGGCAGCGATTGTGATTCACCTTCTCTTATTGTTGTGAAACTTACAGAAGCTGTCAACTTAAGTGTCAGCATCACAAAAGACGTACAGTATCAATCTCCTCAAGATGCCAGCAACGCCGTATTAGTATTTGTGTTGCTTAACTGTCACGAGGGAGCATCGAGCGTTTGGAGTCATAAATCCCTCCGTAAATATTGTCATGGTCCAATCTTCGCTCATGCAAAGCCAAAACTGTTTGTTCTCAAGGGAGGGATTTTTGTCCAATGTGTGGGGGGTTGTGAGTAATACTACAGAACACTTTATCCCCACAGTCACACAAATACAATCTGTTCAGGTTTTTTTCTTCCCTCCAGAGTCTTTTCATTTCTCAGCCCAGTGGACAAAACACAGAGAATTACAGTTGTAGTTTTCCGGCTGTTTTCCCCAAACATTCAGTGACAGGACTTATATACAGTTATATTATCCAGTTTGGACCGTGACCGCAGTCGGGATTCGATGAGCTTTCATTGGATTCTTGTGTGCCGTCGTATCAGTTCTCGTCTGTTAGCTGCGTGTTCTCTGGCAGAACGCTGCAGGTGAGAGAAAGGGCGGCGGTGGATGGAGGAAGGGAGGAGGGATCTGGCAGGAAGCTCCATCAGGATGTCTCATCCCTCCTTCACTCTGATGCCTCGCTGTCACCTCAGTTCTGACCGCTCTGGTACGTTGTTCGTGTTTGAGGTCATTTCAGGTTCGTGTGTCAGGAAGCATCTTGAATCCAAACTCTCTGATTAGTCACTTCTTGTGTCTCTGGTTGGAGCTACATCGTCGGCTTTGTGCTCGTGTCCCTGCAGACTTTCTGTGCCTCCTCGAGCTCCAGGCTTTGTTAACGCTTTTTGCTGAGTTGCTGATCTTTTGGGCAGCGGCAGCGTCCGTGAGCGTCATCGTGACGCCGTCTGACGTGTCGAGGGCCGTGTGATTGTGTTACGTCAGAGGGAACAGTGGGAAGGCGGCGAGGGCTTCAGTGTTGCAGTCGTTCACTTTGACCTTCATTAATTATATCGATGATCTCATTGAGAATCATCAGAGACTCATCTGCTGACTGTGTGGTTGAGACTCTTTGCTTCATGAATCCTAGAAAATAATGTAGTTTGTAGATCTGATAAGTCAACATCTGCAAAGTTGGCAGAAATCACTTAAAGTGCTTCATGCACTGTCTCCTTGTTTACTTTGGATCCTTTGGATTCCCTACATTTCCCAGCAAACCTCACATTAACCCCCAGAGAACAGGCTTATAAAGCCAGGTTCATTAATACTGAGGAGTCTTAAGGCGACATCACGTTCAGTTTTATTGCTGAAAGCTGTTTCATTTCTTTGTGTTCATGTGTTGGAGCCCTGTCTGTTCACAGGGTGAGTTTAGAAAGACCTTCCTCTTTCACTTGGCTAATAGAAATGGAAATGCTTCAACATGATATTATTGTGCACGTTTGCTCAGTTATCTGTGGGAATAAGAAAAATGCACCAACAGAGAACAAAATGGACCCAGAATAGTTAAGATGCTGATGGTTGATGAGATGTGTGAAGTATTTCAAATACACAAATACAAGCTCTTAAAGTATTTTGCCAGAAATGTTTCTTTCTGCCCAGCAAAACACAAAATACACTGAAGTTTTTTAATACATCTTTCAAACACACTGAATTGAAATACTGCTCATGTCTGGCTACAGCCTGCACAGATTCAAGATTCAGGAATCCAAGCTGTATTATTCATGAGATGCATGATGACACATAACAGAATTGTGAGTTAGCATCTGTTGTATAGCTTGTTCTTACATGTGACTGATCCAAAATGAAGATCCAGAAGCCTCAGCTCGGTGCAGGTGCAGGAGTGTGTCGTTCTGTCCTTTTTCACATCTTAAAATTCACTGCTCTGCTGCAGCACAGCTTCCATCGCTGTCACACAACATAACCGTTGGCATCTGCTGTGTGTGTGTAGCACGTCAGCAGCCTTTAGCACATCTGTAAGTTATCTAACATGAGCTGGAGGGAGATCTGGGAGGAGAGGTGGAGGCTGTCAGGGAGCGGGAGGTTGGCAGAGGATGAAAGGAAAGTTACTGGGACGGATCTCCAAAGAGAGACAGAGGATGGAGCTGAATAAATGGAAGCGGAGTGAGGAGACAAAAATGGTCATCCACTATTCTTTTCTGGCTCTAATTAGGCTGAAATTAAGGGAGGAAAGGCCTGAGAGGCAAGAAGGACACACACACACACACACACACACACACACACACACACACACACACACGTGGTGTCACATGTGCAGCTCCACTTCATACATTTGCACAGATATGTTGCCAGAATGGATCCCTGTCGTTTCCATTGTGGAACTCCTGACCTTGCCAGTGAAATCTGTGAACGAGCATGTGAACATATGTAATCCTGTGAGCATATGTTCATTCGTGTGTGTGTGTGTGTGTGTGTGTGAGTGATAAACGTGTTGCGTAGACCAAATCAGATGCGTCACTCTGAGGCGATGACGACGATCACCTTCGCTCACATGACGGCAGCGGAGACTTCCTCCCTCCCTTGTGTCACCTCCTTGCTTTGCCCACCTCTCCGTCAGCTTTCCTGCGGTACGAGCCGAACGTGATGTGAATAAAGATGGGTTGCCCTGTCACGGGGGGGAATTCCAGCGCTTCCATATATGGCGGCGGAAGTGCCCCCCCCCCATCCCTTCTTCTAAAGCTGCATCTGTGGAACAGGGGGCGCTGACTCTGCCTCTGCTCGCCTGCACACAGATAAGAGCTCATCTGAAAGGGAAATGGGCTGAGTTCTCACACACACACACACACACACACAGCGGATAGACACTGAAATTCCATCTCCTGAGGGCGTTGAAGCAGCGCAGCTTTAGCGTGGTGATTGTCACACTGACTGAGCAGAAGCAAATAATGTCCATTTCCGGCGAAACCGAATAATGAGGAACAGCAGCAAAACACTAATGGACATAATGTATATTCTGTACGTCAGATTATCGCTCCCACATAATGCAGTGACCATCTCTAATGTTCTTTTCCACATTAGCACTAATGTTCACTGCTTCCTGTTTTACTGCATGGATGCATGTTCTCTATATGTGTGGGTGTATGTGCAGCCTATGGTGGAGCGAGGTCTATTTATGATGATAAGGAACATGTGCATGTGGAGCTAAAAAGCTATATTATATAGATCCATAGCAGACAAGATGTACTCTAATATACACTCAGTGGCCATTTCATGCCCTGTAACCTGTTTATGGAGATCATAATTTGGTGACATTGTCAGACATATGCAAATTCAATTATTAGCTTATTACTGAGGTGATGGTTAAAGGTGATGTTGTTCTCGACTACATTATGTTTTGATTACATTTTTTTGTCCTTCACATTTCCATACATGAGTGAGCCTGAATAGAAATAGTAGACTAGTAGAATAAGAATAGAAGAGAGGCACTGAGTGTAATGCAGTTCAGTACAGAACCATCACTATCATCTCAGTGATCATATCAGGAAGCTCCCTGTGAGCGCGTCAACAGAAACGGAACATTATCGGCATCAAACTCCATCTGAAACGACGCTGTAACGTATAGAAGTGTTGTTTTGTCTGTGTGTGTTTATCAGGATGCTTCAGCCGTGCAGACGCACAACAATGTAATTTTAAACATGCTGTTTTTTTAGAAATTTTAATTCTGGATAGGCTTCAAAATAAATGTGTCATGGAAACACAGATTTATTCTAATCACAGTAACAGTTTATAGAAACATAGCAAAAACATAAGAAATCCTTGAAGAGATCCAGAAATCTGCACCAAAAATGTACAGACAAACATAAAACCCGACATAAAGCAAAACGTCCTTGTTGCAGTTTTTCAGCCGAAGAGACCTGACTTTCCTTCATCCTACACTGTTTATGTTAAGTGTAAAGCTAGAAAATATTGTCTTTTATTACATCCCCTCAAACTATCACCTAAATTTCTAACATGCATTTGTAGCTCTCAAAGGTTTTTCTCCTCATGTCGTTGAAACGATTTGCTTTAAACAGAGTTTTTTACTTTACTTTACTTGTGCTTACATTCTTTATTAATGCATTCATGAAGGAGTCATTCATGCACTCGCGGCACAGCCAACGACATTTAATCTGATGGGTTTGTAGTGTTTTGAACGTTTTCGTCAGGGTTCATGAGAATACAAACACCTCTCTATCAGTAGATGTTTGTGATAAAGTAGAACCAAACAGTGTGACATGTGGAATGTGGCTTCGTTGAACTACACACACACACACACACACACACACACACACACACACTGTGAGAACTGATGCATCTAATCATATAATTATCTCTATTATTAAGTTGTTGTTTGGACAATTCGTGTTTTAGATGCAGGGATTTTTAAAATAATAATAGAATGATGATATAATGAGAAAAGCTGAACAAAGTGGGACTAATGTCGGTCGAGTGTTTGTTTGTTCAGGACGTTACCTGTACTGTTTGACTGACGGCGAATGGCTTCTGTGCTGTGTGAGTATTTATACACCAGCTGACACTTGAACACTGAGAAACGGGAGTGTGACGGCACGTTATGGACACACACACACACACACACACACACACACAATAAAACTTGATGACACGGGGTCACCTTGACTCGTGAGTGGTTGCCAAACACACGCCAGCGCCACACGAGCCCTCCCTGTTACCAGGGCGACCACCTACAGGCAGTGACCTTTCCTGTTTGTGTGTGTGTGTGTGTATGTATGTGTGTGTGTGTGTGTGTGTGTGTGTGCGTATAATCGGGTTAACCTTCACATCCCAACCAGTTCACACACGTCTAAACAGCAGGAGAACAGGGTGTCGTCTCCTCTCTGGCCTTTCCTGCCTCTCTTCAGCTCCAACTATCACCAATTGGAAAAAAGCAGAAGATGCCAAAAGAAACAGGAGGAGAACCGAGGCTGAACTTATCACTCCTGAAACTGTTGACCCTGAGGTGACGTGTTGGGAGGAGGAAGTGACCTTAGTCATGTGACAGTGAAATAGAAGAGGAAGAAGGAACCCTTGGAATAACAACCTGTCGCAGCTTTCAGTGGACGCACTCAAAACTGGACCAGGTTCAAAAACTGTTGTCCCCATTAGTCACTTAGACACAAACACATTGGAAAATTGGGTCCAGGTTGAAAAATGCCCAAGTTTCGCTTGAAGGCAGAGATGGAGAAGTCACTTCAGTGTGGACAGACGAGGAACAGCTTGCAGGCTTAGACTCATCTATCCAGCTGGTGTCGGTGCTTCATTAAATATCGTATGACAGAAGCTCCTCTTGACCACAGAGGAAACTTCAACCCCGCAGAGTTTCTCTGGAGACTTTCTGTGATCATGATGTGACTGTGATCTAATGGGCTGGAAAACCGAAATCACCATATGAAAAACATTGTCTTCGGAGTTGACACTGTGTTTGACAGAACCTGTTTCACATTCAAATGCACAGAGATGCTGCTGAAACAATGGTTCCATAGTCGTCCAATGTGAGCTGAATCTTTTGACTTGCAAATCACCAAATCAGAGCTTCCTGGTGCCTGACATTTAATTGCACACTGGATTTTGCAGAGATCTAGTTTTCGATTTAGTTGTTGAACGGTTTCAGGTTACGAGCATTTTTTTCTCGGTGGACCTTTTTTAAATACTGATAACAGACGTAATGAGTCCTTTGCCTAAAACCAGTTGTTTCCACTCAGACACTTAAATAAAAAATTCTCATCCTGTCTTTGTCTCCACCTGGTCCGTCCCTCCCTCCTTGCTGGGGTTGCCAGGTCCCCCCTTGCTGGGGTTGCCAGGTCCCTTCTTGCTGTTTAATCTGTTTGGCAGCGAGTGGCGCAGCAGGTTCTAATGGTGCCACATGGTTGGCTCGGCTTTACAGTAATTTACGCCCCAACATGATATGAACCTGCTGCTGTTTATGTAGGCTCTGACTCAACCCACACATTCGTCTCCTGCCGCCAAATGACACGCACACACGCACACACGCACATACACACACCATAGTGACGGAGCCAGCTAGGTCACAATGTTCTTCATGTGGTTTTCTTACCGATGTTGTTTACCTGTGAGTGTGCTCACCTGTGTGGGGAATACTCCGGGATATTAGCTCGGCTCAAGTAGGCAAACTGTGCTGTATTATATATATTGATGTCTGGAGGTAGGACTGTGCCCGACCACATCTGTCCTGGCCAAATGTAAATGCTATTATTTTGAAGTGCCTCAGAGCAGCTGAGCACTTTGAGTATTATCTGGCTACGACTGACGAAAAGTCCATATTTCTGTGTGTGTCCTTCATCTGTTTTCTTTAGTGTGTTTGAATGCACCATAACTTGTCATAAGCTCTACAGAGCAGTGCCTCCCGGGCTCCATTATAAATAGCTTGTATACCCTCTCTGTTCCACATCAGTCATCTGTCCTGGACGTGACGTCCATGTGCTGCCATGTTGCTCTGATGGATCTATTAACCTCGGTGTCGAGGGCGAGCTGCCGCCTTTTTAATGTCCCTCTCCTCACATCGGCCATTTGTTGAAGCCACGGCGGCTCTGAACGTGAAAAACCGCTGGATTTCAGCTGTGTTATTGGGAAATAAACACTCTTTCATGAGCATGTGTTGCAGAGTGTAACATTAAACCAACATGTTGATCCCTGAAAACTCAGAGCAGACAATAACAGTCCACAGGATCAGGTTTCAGGATGAAGACGTGTTTTCAGGCCATAAACCTCTTTGACACTCTGTGAAACTGGTTTGGATGCGGGACATCGGAGACGCTTTTCATTTTGGGCTGATGTGTCTCAGCAGATGTACTCGCTAATCACACCTCTAAAACAAGTCTGTACCAAGATGTTTAACTGTAAACAAGGTGCAACGACTTCACGGCCAATTGGGTTTGGGCCGACTGCACACAGATTCTGTTTCCAGCTGTGTTAACATCACTTAATCTGATTTTAACACTGTTAACGAAGCCAATTGAATTTAGAGGTTTGGATTGAAAAAAAAAATTAAAACCAAATGGGGGAAACCAAAGAGTTATTCAGATTAGTTCAGGACTCAGAACAGTCTGAAGGCCTGTTGGTGTGGCTCCTTGTCAACCCCGATAAGATAAAAAAGAATAGAATACTTTGTTTTCCTCAGGGAGAATTGTCAAGTGTTGCTCACAAGCTGCGTCCAAAGACAAAAACACTGCAGAATAACCCCCCAAAAGAAAAACCAAAAAACAATCACAAGCCCAAATCCTCGTCTCCCCTGCAGAGACTGATGCTCCACGGCAGCCGGTCCTGCCAGCACGGCGAACAGCCGCACACACACGAGCTGTAACTGACACAAACACACACGTTTGTCGCACCCGGACGCTTCCAGGGGGAACACCTGCCTCGCAGACCAGCTGAAGCATCTTTTGGTGAGAGGTAGAGAAGCTTGTTTGCTTTTCGTGGGAATAAATATTTCAGATGCTGACCAGACCAACAACATGTCGGTGTGAGATGGATCGAAACTCCTGTGGTGTGTGTGTGTGTGTGTGTGTGTGTGTGTGTGTGTGTGTGTGTGTGTGTGTGTGTGTGTGTGTGTGTGTGTGTGTGTGTGTGTGTGTGTGTGTGTGTGTGTGTGTGAGAGATGGCATGTGGACGTTCACGTGCTTCCAGTTCACCACATCAGCTGAAAGGCTGCAGGAGGACGGAGCTCGTGTTTGTGTTTTTGTTCTGCTTCTCAGGTTTGATGTTTCAGGATGAAACTAATTATTTTATATAATAAAATGTTTTATTTTAATATCAAAACTTCAATTGTTTAGTTGTATTGGCCAATATTTGTGAAAAATGTCCATTGTGACATTTGTTATTCAAAGTGCTTGTTTTTTCCAAAAACCTTGAAAATAATAAATTCAGAATAATGTTCAACAGTGACGAGCAGCGAATCTTCGCTGGTAACAGAGAATATTTGGCATTTATCTTGATAAATGACTTGTTTATTTTCTTTTAATTAATTAATCAAACCCATTCACTGACTAATCACATTAGCATTGTTTGGTTATATAAATATGAAAATATTAAACTGTGATTAGAGAAGTCTGTTTTCTTCAAGATGCCAAATGTTAATGTGTTAAAATTTTGCTCCAACAAACTCCTCAGAAACCAACTCGTCGTCTCCCTCGAAAGGTTAATTCCACTTTGGCCTTGAGTCAGCTAATTATTTGTATAATATTTCTGTCCTCGCTGTGGGATCAGTGATGTGCTTCATGGTGGATTTCAAAGTGTTGGGTGATTAGCTCCGCTGTGACATTTAGTCTGTTCCTGTCAGGGAGCCAGGACTTTAAACAATTCTGCATCGGTGACACTGTAGCTGCATAATGGATTGATTAAAACAGTGCATCATCATCGTCGTCTGTGGGTCCAGATCAGTAAACAGAAATCAGACTATCTTCATCACTGTTTGTATCTGGACGACTGTAGCACGAGATAATGCACCGTTGGTTATTTTGCTGGTATTTGGCTTCCAGATAACGCTCAGTTGTGTTGATCGGAGATGAAGCACGAAAGCGTTTCCCCAACGTGATAAGACAATCCTTGCATTGTTATTGAGTTTTGGCATTTAATTATGGAGGTGATTAGCGAGTCAATTAAAACACATGACCGAAGCACACGGCAGAGTGAGACAAAGCAGGGTTTGCTCTCTAATCCCTTTCATTCCTCGTGCTCTCAAACATGGTCTTTCATTCGGTGCTAATCAGCCTCGGTGGCTGCTGCTGAAGGAACAGGCTCAGCTGATTGAGTGTGGATTAAACCAGGACCGGCCAAGTTAATGATCCTATTAAATTATCCCCTAAACCGTGTGAGCGTGTTGTGACGAGGGGAAAACTCGTGAACTGGTTCATCATTAGCGTGAGCAGCATTGATGGCGATTGACAGGTGCAGTTTGTTTCGGTGTCGATCAGATCAGGACGTTGTTCACAGCTGTAACGAGCTTTAGATGCGTGAAGGGCAGAGTCGTACATTTCCAGAACCCGAACGTGAAAACGGTCAAGAACCTGCTCTGCTTTGGGGTTGAGACACGTTGCACATTCAATTGCACATTTTTTCATTGCTGTTTGTGCACAGATTATGCAAACGAGATAATAACATGTTAAGTTATGAGCTTGAACTTTGGACAAGCTTCCAAAATATCAAAATAAAAAGATCCTCAACGATCCTCTGATTTTCCTCCTGTTACGTGATTTCAGTCAGGTGGAAGTATTTTCCACAGCCACAGTTAACACATCAGTTCCGATGGTTTGACGAGTTAGTTATTTCTCTCTTGTCCTGTTCTTGCACCTCTTGTGTAAGTCTGCGTGTTTATTGACGTGTCAGGAGCCACATCCGAAACATTGACAGTGTTTTAACGAGCACACGGACTCGGTGAAAGAATCCGACGCATGAGGCCAAACCTGTGTGACAGTGATTACATAACACACCTCATCACACACACACACACACACACACACACAGGCCTGCTCACAGAGACATTCCCTGGCCCTCTCTGTAAATCTGTTGATTTAGACATGACAACTGGGCGGCTCTCCATCTTCTATATTTATTCTTTTGTTGATCGTCCCGTTCCTCCTGCCAACCGGTGCTGCAGCCGCGCCGCTGATTGCTGCTGCTGGAGCTCTTCCACCGACTCGGTTTGTTCAGCGGCCGACGCCTTACGTAACAGTAAATACACCCAGAGACGGGAGAGAGGGGCAAGAGGGAGTCGGGGTATAAATAGGTTTGTTTGTCCTCAGAAATGCTCAAAGAAAAACCTCTTTTTTCTTTTTCATGTTTCTGTGTGTTTGATTGTGGCTTTAGAAAAATCTTCCCCGTGAATCCCCAGCAGGTCGCTTCTGATTTAGAAGTGCAACCGGTTTTCCATTAAGATATTACCTTAAATCAACTTCGGCCTCGCACAGATCGAAATCCATTACCACTTATGATGCATTTATTATCAGTCAATGTCACATCCTCTTCACTTCCTACACTCAGCTTTATGTCACCTCATTCGAGCACCTTGAAGCTGCTCTCTCTCTTCATTCACCGGGCAGTCGGCCTATTTTTCTTGCACCCCTGTGTCGTCCTGCCCTACTTCTTACTTCCCTTTTTGAAGTCATGGTGAAGTTTGTGTACTGAGGCGACTGTTGTGCGTCAGCCGGCGGGCATTAGCAGGCGTCCCTCATAGCGAGCGCAAAAATATGTGTCTGTCAACCTCGAATGTCCCCTCCTTTCCCCTTACCTTCTGTTCTCTCTGTCCCCTTTAGTTGTGTCTCTCTTTTTGTCCTCCCAGGCTGTAAAACATTTTAAACCTAATTCAGTCTCAAACACCTGACGCTCCAATGCACAGTAGTGGTCGATGTGGCGGTTGAAGACAGCTCGACATTCACCAACTCAAAGTCAAAAGTTTGTGCGAATCCGACAGTCGAGTCAGATTGAATTTTGTTGTTTTCAGTTCTGGTGTGACCAGATCTTGATTATTCAAAGCTGCTCGTTAATGTTAATCCCTCATCTTTTCTTCTCCCTCGGATCTCAGCCCTCGTTCCCTTTATCTCCCCTCCACTTCCATCCTTCTGCAGCTCGTCTGACAATCCTGCCATTTGTCAGTCGGACAAGAAAGTCAAAGAGGAAGAATTGCTGGTTTTTAAATTGCCGGGTTTTGCCGGAGATGCAGCAGAAGTGAAAGGGCAGCTCGGACTGAGGGGGAGGTTGAGTCACAGCCGAGCAATAAAACTCATTATACACTTCTTCCTGACTTGTCCTTCACTTGATTACGAGGGTTCGGACCTCTGCTTGTTATTGCACTGTCTGTTTGCTGACCAATGCTTGGTCATCGGTCATGAAAGAGAGAGAGACTCAGATGTGTTTATATGTGTGTGTATCTGTTCTCATGATCGACCTCCCTGTTCCGATCACCTAGAACTGAGTCATGCAAGAAGCAAAGTCACACCTGATGTCTGATAAATCTGCACTGATCAGCAAAACCAATCACATGATCTCAGGATGAAGAGAATTATTTACTTTCACGCAGATAGTTTTGGTTGCATTTGTCAGGAGATATCTGTCCCTGAGATTTGACGATGCCATGGCTAGATGGCACCAGACATGAGTGAGAAAATGTTTTATTTTGGGTGAACTGCCCCTTTTTTAAAAAAAAAGTAATTAGCAGGATCAGTGTGTCCGAGTTCAGTGAGTGTTAGAAAGACGGAGGGAAACAGGGACGAGTCCAGATCTGCTGCTGAGCTGAAGGAGTCAGCAGCCAAAACCAGGTTTAATTTTAATGGAGACAGCGGGGGAGGTGAGAGGAAACAGCCCCCCCCCAAACACACACCACAACATATACACACAAACCCCCCGTGACTTCTCTATTCCTCCTTCTTTTTCCCCTCGATTTCATCCCATCAGTCGTCGCCATGAGCTGAAACGAATCCCCGCTGCTCTCGGCTGTGTGTGTTCGTGCCCCAGAACAGACCGACGCTCCATCGCTGTGGCTCATTTCAGGGTTTGTGTCGGCATCTTTCCTTCAACTTCACTAACCAGACGTGCTGTTTGTCTCCCTTTCCAGTCCATCATGGAGCAGTTCAACCCCTGCTTGAGGAACTTCATAGCCATGGGAAAGAGCTACGAGAAGGCGCTCACCAGTGAGTACACCGACCGTTTGTTTTCCTTCTGTCCTCGTCCTTCTCTCATTCCTCCCGTCTGTCCAGGCGTCCAGGCAGAGGGCCAGCTGACCCGACACTTGGCGCTGCTTTTATATCCTCCTAATTTATCTCCACAAGAGATGTGGTGTGATGAAGACACGGATATTCAGTAGTTTCTAGTGTTTGTGGACGTCTGAGTCCACACAGAATCTTTAAACTTGATTTCTGACAAGTGACAGCAGTAATGTCCCCGTCCACACTTGATGAATATCCTGTGTCCAAAAAAATGTGTTAACTAAGAACTAAAGATTTGTTTATCAGAGATGACACCCTGACGTCCTCTGATTGTCCGTCTGTTTTGATGTCCATGTCCACACATCTTCGTCCTGACACCGGTTCATTGATCCTAAATGTCTGCTTCTTCTCTACGTCCTTTTGTCATTGCTTTTTGTGGCTTGCACAGGTGTGTGTTCGCGTGGTCGTGTGAGTGTGAGAGAGAGAGAGGTGGAGAGACTGAGCTGTACGTGCAGCCGTGGCTCAAGGTTAAAGCAAAATCACCGGAAATGTCTTGAGGGAGCTAAGTGGAGCATAAGCCAATGGGAAGTGGAACAGGAGCAGTTGTGAGAATAACAGTGCCCCCCCACGGGGCCGAGGAAACGAGAACAGAGCGAGTCGGTATCCAGGACAAGACGGGGTAAAAAATACAAGCCAGGAGGAGATGGAGCAAAGAGATAAATATTTAGACACATGAGGAGAAACTGACTTCGAATGAAGCATGTGACATAAATAGAAAAAGACGTTCATCATTGTCCTGATTGTCCAGCAGCTCTTTCACGGACTTTGATTGGAGTCATGCCGTCAGCATTGATTTAGATGTTTCATACGTCCAGATGAGGCTGGAAACGCTCTCGGCCGTGTTGTCAGATAAGACGAGCCTCCAAGAATGTTTGAGCTCATTTATTGATAAGAAAGCCTCTTTTCGGCTCGTTCACGTCGCCGTGCAGAGACGAGGTTATCGGGATGATAGTTTTGCTGCAGCCGTGCTTTGTATGCAGCGTGCACGGCGTCCAGCAGGGCTCTCCTTCCTGAGCTCAGAGGGGAAATGCAGGGAAGACTCAGCAGCCCGCAAGACCGATAAAGGAGGCCTCACTCCGGTCTGATAGATAAGGCTAAAAATAGCCCTGCGACTCCCTGAGTGGGGATTACACTTCATCAATGCCAGGCAGCGGCACACAGGCAGGGTTTAGAGTAGAGCGGTGCAGAGAAGGGCTGGGCGCCCAGCGAGCCGCTATTGTCACAGGAAAAATACCAGTGCAGCCTCTGGTTTGTTCGGTGGAACTGGGGCGACAGGTTTCCATCTCTGGGGACTGTGGAAACCTGGAGGGAGGAAAGTGACCTGCTCTGTTTTAGTCTGAACGCGTTCGGGCCTCATTGAACTGGATGTGTGGATAGTGTGGTTCATATTTGGTTTAGCCTGGAGTCAGAGGGAGCTGAAGGAGCTGTGAGGCTGGAGGAGATTGTAGGTTTGCAGAGCAGAGAGAACATGTGTGAAAGGAAAGTGAGTGAACACTGGTTTGGTTGTTTGAAGGTCAGAAGACGTGGAGTCGAGGTTAAAGCTGGGTCACACTGGGTGCAGATCTAGATTAGATACTGTTTGATTTCAAATAGGCAAACGAATAATGATTGTGTTTATTTTTCAGATAATCTGCCAACTTTTTTGATTGATGACTTTGTTCATATTTTGCAGATTCACCTGAGCCCAAAGTGTTGTTCCTTTAAATTGATTTAAATGATTAATTGATGTTGTCTAAAACTACTGGTTAATGATTTGGCCTCTGACGTGGATGCAGGTCCTCACTACACCAACTGTTCACCAAATATAGAGACGACAACAGTTTCAACGTTTCACCCAGTTTTAACTTTAGATGTCTTTCAACCTGCAAATCATCAAATCATCCTGGGAGGGAATATGAGACAGGATTTGATTGACAGTGAGGACAAACTGATTCAGTGTTGAGGAAGATGGATGCGTCCTGTATCACCAGTCTCCGCTGATCTGGACTCCTTTCTTGTTTGTGTTTCATCTACACCGACACTCTCCGCTCTGTATCGGCTTCATATCACTGTTGTAATCCCCTCTGCGGGCAGACCCTCCCTCTCCTCCTTCCTCTCTTCTCATTCTTTCCTCCCTCTCTGTCACTTTTCAGCTGACAGACAAGCAAAGCATCCCATCAAGCTAAACCTGCCTCACCTGATCCCGCTCTCCTCATGGCTGGGATTTCTCTGGACATCGATTAAATTAGCTTTGCTTGCCCAGCTGCCTTGGCCTCGCCTCCATCCCCTCGCTCTCACACACTCTTCTAACCCACCTAGGCTTAACTCGAGCGAGGCTTAGGAAAAGCCAGAAAAGGGTCTCGGCTCGTCTCTCTGTCAAAGCTTACAGGGACGGTTGCGCTGCTGTGTAGAGATTTACTTTTATCTCAGTTGGTTTGGATAAAGAAGTGAAAGCAGGTCAAGTTATTTCAGAGGTCGTCTCAAAAGTGTCTCACCGAAGAAATGAAATTGCTAAGTATGTTTACAGACCGAGCCGCCAGACACCGTCTTCATTTCCACAACAATAACTTGCATAGCAGCGAGCTTCGGTGTCTCTGTGGACCCACGTCACGAAAACAACTAGAACTAGAACTCAGAATAGATTTACATTGTTTTCCATGTGGAGATATAAATACTTCATTTTTCTCCTCTCTCGTGGGGATTCTGCATGAGCGTCCTCTGGCAGTTCAAAGCACAAACACCCATCAACATGACGGCCCCGTAATAAACTCAGCCCTCATCCATATGTATCTCCTGACTGGACATGTGTCCTCTGTCATCATGGCTGTCAGTCCCTGTGTGGCTAACCCCTGACCCGCTTTAATTCACCGTCACTGCTGCTTGAGGCCGTCTTGTCCCCGTTTCCGAGGCCCGAGTCACAGCCGGTGTCCCTGGCCTGTGTGACAAAGCACCGCAGAGAATAATGGCCGACATACAGTGTTAGAATTGCAGATTGCTTTGACATCATTGAAAGTTTTGTCAGCAGACTTTCAAGTGGAGAGCTGTTAGGATGGTGTTGTAAAAGATTTGTTGGCCTCTGACTATTCCACATATTTCACCAACATGGAATTGGATCCAAAATGAAACTGGCTATCAAAACCCAATCTTTGTGAAGGCAGAAGTTTCTGAGATGATTTGGACTTAAAATGGTTTTGATGGCTAGATACTGTTAAGAAAATCTTCTTCTGTAAATTGGGTAAATTAATCTTTAAAAAGGTTTATGCCAAAGTTGTTTGTGCTGAAGACGAGGTTTCCATTTTTTAACTTGTTGTGCTTCAGATTAGTCTCTATAGCTTTATCTCTGTTTCCTGTAGTTGCCTCCATAGAGCTTTTTCTTTTCCTGCCTGGTCTCCATTTCCGCCTGTCGCTCTTTATTTCCCATGCCCAACCTCTACCTCTCTTTGGGGGGCGCTGTAGGGGAGGGTTGCAGAGCTGAAGAAGACGTCTTTTCAACTCCGCACCCTTGATCTGATGCCCAATGCTTCCATGTTTCCAGGTGTCACATATGCTGCAAAGGGCTACTTCGACGCTCTGGTGCGGATGGGCGAGATGGCCAGCGAAAGTCAAGGCTCTAAGGATCTTGGTGAGTCCTCGTAGTGGCTGTAGCGCCCCTGCTGGGGTGGAGGGGGGTTGCACAAGCAGGTGGTGAATGGGATGGCTCGTGCCGGAGAGCAGAAGCAGCTGATGACCAACCTGATAGCAGACACACACACACACAGACAGTTTCCTGGGAATTCAGTGGTTAAAGACCACGATGCATCGTCACCTCCAGTTCATATAATCAGACAGATTCCAGTTTGGGAAGAATTAATTCTGCACGTTTGTGACAGCATGCCCATTTGGTTAATCTTTTGTTTCCCTCACATTCAGGAAAGATAAAGGCTCTCCAGTTGTTTTTTTATATTGCACCGCTGTGAGCAAATAATAAATTCACAAATTCATCTGGAATTTGAGATTCACAAAAGCACACGAGGTGGATTTTCTCTCCATTCATAATAAGCCCTCAGTATATTTACAGCGCAAATGAAAAATCTTGCTGTTTGATTGTCGCTTCCAGCAGAATGTGAGGAACAGTTTTCCAAGCTCGCTCAGCTCTCACTCAGTCTGTTGGATCTGCTCTGGTTCTGCTCATTAGAGACTTAATTTTAGTAACAGAAGAGAATCGAAGGCCCATTTCTGGCAGAATCGCAGGTAGCAACATCTGAAGTAAGACAGGCCTGTATGAAATTGTAGACCCAGTCACATGTCGGGGAGCGTGACGAGTCTGCGTTAGTCCTGCACCACTGCATCCTCTTCGTTCCTTTACCCTGATGTGACTTAAGATAGCAGGCGTGGACTGAAACTGGAGAGGAAGGGCGGAGGGAGAGGAGGGTGAAACAGGAATATCCAAGGCGAGCGGGGAGGATATAAAAGCGGCATTCATTATTCATGAAGAGACCTTTTTGGGTGCTTCCTCGCTCTTCTTCTAGAGCTTCATCATTTCATCCCTCCTCCCTGTGTCTCTTTGAGTAAACACTCGTTGAGCTCGTGTGCCCTCTCTTATTTTGAATATTGAGAAGCTCATCACTGTCCCTCCATTTAGCATCAACGCCATAATTCGTACAATGATTTTGTTCAACCGCTTCATGGATGTTTAAGGCCAAGAGGTTCATCTCATCCTGCAGCTGTAAGATGAATCATAGACTCTCATTAAACGTTCAATTATTAAAAACCACCTCAGAGTAAAAGTAAAGGCTCATGTAAACAAAGAAAGTTGTTTTCCTCTGAAAATGTTGGATGTTACAAAGTAAATCACAATGTTAAAACTCTCATAAATTGTTTTGGAACAGTTTAATTTTCTGTGTTTTATGGCATCCAACAAAATTGACTCATGAATTAACTTCACCCGTATGATAAAATGTAGTTTGTACATATAATTATGTCGTGCATATTTTAGCTTTTTAGAGAAAAAAAACATGAGTTGATGTCAAGTTACTCCCTAATATCCCATCATCCATCTGTGCATCCTCATGTCCATCGGCTTGGTTGCTTTACTGTTGTGTCTTTCGTGTTTTCCGTCCTCCCTGACTGTGCTTTTATAGTCTTTTGTCTGCATGCGTGTCGGGGTTGCCTGTGTTTTTTTGTTCCTTTTCGCTTTCTTTTTCTGGCAGCCCGACCATGACTCAGCAGCCCTTTAACTCAGCAGAACCTCCCTCCGCCTCCAGTGAAATGACAGACTAGGCTGAGCAGAATGGATTGATGCCGTCTCCACATATCAGCAGGGCTCGGAGCGGCCGAGGTCTGTGCACGCTGGAAGGGGAGTTTGCTCCGACGACGCTTATTGCTCTGTGGAAGCTTTGGCACTTTCCATTATGTGCATTGAGCCTCATGGCTTCAGTAAATTATCTGAGAAAATGCAAATCACTTGGCAAAATGCAAAGAGAATGAACAATGTAGTTTTAGGATTCTTGAATCGGAACTTCAGGTCGGATGTGATGTCGGTCTGTAGGACTGTGATAAGTGGTGCATATAAAAGCTGTAGCACCTTAATCCGTGGATGACAGTGTTTTCCTCTGATAGAACATGTGTTCGTGGGTCATGCCAACATCCAAAACTCACTCATGAGCTTCTGAGATTCTTTAACCAGTCTCCACAAAACACTGCATCTGGTTAAGCACAGTCTGCAGCTGTGTTTCCTCTCATGCTCTTGAAAGGCAGGAATGATAATGAATAGAGAACTAGGTAGGTCCGTCCGTCCGTTTTCCTCATTATTATTGATGTCATAAAGTGGTCAGCTTCCTGTAGCCAGTTCCTTTACATTAATGAGAGGTGTTGTTTGCTGAAAGTCAGAATTTCTCTGTGTTTTGCTCCAGAAGAGGTCGGAGGAAACTGTGAGCTGTTGTTTTGTCATACAGTAAAGTGAAAAAATCCTCGAGCCCTGCCAGCTTATTAATTAGCAGATAAGAAGGATTGTGTATTTGGTTGGTTGTGTATTTGATCGTGTGTGTGTGTGTGTGTGCGTGTGCGTGCGTGTGTGTGTGTGTGTGTACCTCAGCCAGCACGTGTCTCTAACTAACTGTGACCAACACTAAGACCACAGAGCCACAGATAAGGGAGCGTATGTGTGTGTGTGTGTGTGTGTTTGTGTGTTTGTCAGGGATAATCGCTCACCCAGGGCTTTACCTCACACTTCATAATGGACGAGGACTGAGGACAGATTTGTAAAATTGGCCAACTTGTAATTGTGCATTTAATTGGGTTTTTGTTGAGGGGAAAATGTGCAGACGCGACGGAGCTGAATTCACGGGGCCGGACTTTGACTGCCGGAGCTCTGAGGTGGCAGAGCCTTTCTGCCAGAATTCACTCGGACTGAACTCGCTGAAACAATGAAATTAATCAGAGAATTAAGATGAACAGCGGCTAATGGCATTAGCACATGAACAGAGGACGAGGAGCTGCACGTGACGGAGCGAAATGAGGAGAGGACTTAGAGTTGGGTCTGAGAAATTGAGCTCGATGGAGAAAGTGAAGAACATCACGTGGGACGGAGAAGCACTGGACTGTTTTAATGGATAATAATGGTCTCAGTTAATTCTGTTGTAATTGATTTAACATGAAACACGTTATAGGTGACTTAAGTTATGTCACTTATAGATCTGTGTTTATACAATAGTTGAATTTCGTTTTAAAGGGTTTGGACGAGTGATGATTTTTGGACTGAAGCACATGGATGCTCTTCCATTTGAGTGAGCCAGGATAGTTTTGCTTGTTGGCTGGTTGGATCGTTGATGTGTAGTTGGAAGCTCGACAGTTTCAAACGTCACCCCGAAAAGTCATTTGATATCAAATGAAAACAAACTAAATGGATGATTCGTACCTGGTCGCTGATACTCGACCCTGATGTTTTATCTCCTGTCATCAGTAACACACTTATCTTAAGAGGTGAACAACAAAGAAAGCTGTCACACACACGTTTGTCGCTGCGCACGGTTTCTCCTGTGTGATTGTAGCTTGTAATTTTCACTGGAACACTCTGGTAATCTGGTGTGTCACTTTAGAAATAGCAGCAGAGGCAGGGGAACATTTTAATGGTAGATTTCAGCTGTCACACACACACACACACACACTGTACAAACACACTGTACAGGCACACAAGGGTACACCCTCACATGCCGGAGCAGGCGGTGCAATTAGGACAAAAAAAATTACACGATAATTATCCACTTCTGCATCCCAAAATAATCTGAGTCACATGTCCTCGCGGGGACACTTGTTTATGACGAGGGGTGTTGTTTATCACACGGCCCCGACAGCTCGACACAGGAAGAGGAAACGATGCCTCGCTCCGTTTCATTCACTTATTCTTAATTTACACGATGCTGTCAGAGTTTGAACCGGCGCTCTGCTGCACGAGTCCCTGCGTGGAGAGGCGAGATACTCCACAGCTGCAGCGTGGAGCGTCGTCCCACTCGTCCTCTTTCACTATCTCTGTGTCTGCGAACGCCCCCGCGTTGATGTGGGAGCTCAGGCAGCCCTGGGAGAACACGCCGACTCTGCACACATTTCTAAAAATAGATGAAGCGCCTCGACCGGAGCCGCTTGGAAGGAGGAGGAGAGACGAGTACGATGCTTGATCCGCAGCCCAAAAATGGCTCGTCGGTGATGTCAGCACGGTGAAAACACCGTCGTCTTTCTTCCGTATACTAAATATGGACATAGATGTGAGAAAAAAATAGGAAGCTCCTGCAGTTCCGGTTTCCCTCTCTGACCATATAAGGGCTCTGCCATTCAGATGCAAATCTGGGCAGAGGTGGCGCTCGCTCGGGTCTGCGTTCTGCCACACGAACCATAAGGAAGCACAGGCACAAAGACAGACATCCACTTCTGGCTTTGCTTTATGTAACCTGTGCATGGAACAGATTTCACATCAGGAGATCCGAGATCTGAGCCTCCATTTTAAACGGTTCAAACACAGATGTTTCTCTGTCACATCCTCTGTCCTCAGGCCTCCAGCTGTTGCTGCCTCTGGACAGTGTCACCGTCAGACATCACCGTCTGTGACACTGGAGGGTGCGTGAGCGTGAGCAGGAAAGTGTGACTGAGATTTCCAGAGAGTGTCCTGGCCCAGATGGGCAGTAATGACTGAGTTACAGACTAACAACATGAAATGGACAAAATACGTCACATCAGAATGAAACAAAAATTATTAAACAAAGATGCCAATCTAAAATTAGAAATAATGCTTCTTGAAATGCTTGTGGAAATAAAATTCATCTGGAAATAGGAAGCGAAGAGATAAATTAAATTAGCTAGTGGTTATGAACCGAAGGCCACCGAAGTAATTAAGAAAAGGTTTTACTTATCTGATCTGTCATTTATTAAAAGCCAAAATTTGTGAGAAATGAAATTCAAAATAAATCCAGCTACTTCCCAACTAGTTACTACAATGACTTACTTTTGGCAGAAACTAGTCCTCTAACAGTATTTTTTAATCAAGTAACTAAATTACTGTTACTGAAAGACTTTGTTTTACGCAGCTCAGCTGCAGAGATGCACAGTCGCCCACCGTGTGGCAGCATTTCAAAGCAGACATTTAAACAGCAACTAAGAAGTTACATATCACAGTAATCCATTACTTTTTGGTGGACGAAATCCCAAAAATAATTTCGTTACTTTTTAGATCAGAGTAACTGTGACTAATTACTATTTTTCAGTATCTAGCACCACACTGCTGCAAGGTGTGACCATGAGATCATTAACAGTGTCTCTGCATATTTTATACTCAATTATTGCTCTAATGAAGTTTTCCTTCCCTCTCTTCATCTAACTCTCATCATGCCGTCACACATCCCCGTCGCCGAGGGCTGCGCACGCTTTAGCATAACAGCCGTCTCATTAGAACAATTTAAGGTTAAATCACATGGCCAAATTTGAGGTCCAGGAAACAATTACCCTCTGGTTAATTAATTCACAGGAGCAGGACTGAGAGGAGTGTGTCGGCCTTCCAGGCTTTTTCTGCCACTTCGTCAGACTCACTGTTACAGCAGCCTTTCACAAATGGGAACAAGGCTCAGATACAAGCAGAGATATCACAGCGTCGATAAGGCAGCAGCCGGGGACGACGTCGTTCTGACGGGTCAAAACTGCAAAATTTCCTCCCTGTGGTTCAATATTCATCAGCACAATTTTCTCCTCGTTTGTCTCTAATTACACTTGGTCTGAGAGAGAAGGGGTTTGAATGGCTGCTCAGATGAACGTCAGCGGCAGAAATATGAGCACTCGCTCCTTGAAGCTGAGGTAAAGAAAACAAAAGCTGAAAGCAATAATAAAGACTCATAAACGAGGACGAGGAAGCAACATGCTCAGCGACAGTCTGAGACCGTACACTGCTGAGTCACCAAGCATCTCAAGAAATCCTTCCACAATATTCGCTATTGTTTCCCTGCTCTTGCTTGAAATATCACGCAGCTCGGTTCGAGGAAAAAGCGGTGACCTCGCCGCGACCCTCGTTTTTCTGAGCCGGCGCAGGCTGAATTTCCCCCGAGCTTCAACCCCGATCTGAATTCCAGCAGCGTTCGCTCTGCATAGAGAGAAACTGCAGCGAGAGCACTCTTTCAAAGCATTTTCCTTCCCTCTTCCCGTCTGTCATCTCACCGCCTCACAATGTACCAGTCCTCCCACTCCCACTCACGTTATCCTGCAGGGGACGCTTTCTGCTTGTGTCCAACCTCACAAAGATTGATTGTGGCGTTTTGAGTCGTCGGTTGATGAAAAGTCTGCGAACAAAGTCAGGACCTGAGGGATATTATTGGAGTTTAGACTTAATTGAGTTACATAAGGCTGAATGACTGGTGATGTGCTGTCAGGATGACGGAGCCTTTTTAGTGAAGAAGCTCTTTTCTTCTGCAAGTTGCATCAAGACAAAACAGATGGATGGAAAACTCTCAATGGGTTAAGAGAGTGTTTATCTTTCTTGGCAAACTCTAAAGAACCTTTTTCCTGTGCAGCCCACTTTTGGACCAACAACCTGAGCCAAACCATTTGGGCATCTGGGTAATTTAGAAGGTCAGTCGGGCCGACGGCACTGACCCAAGTGCTCCAGGAAGGAATAAACTCCAGGGGCAGTTGCACCACCCAGAGGGGTAGTTTGGCCAAACAGGGGCACATGAGTTGAACTGTCGGAGCAGCAGGGGCTCAGGTGCATCGACCTGAGGGGTGGGTGGACAATGTCCAATCATATGGACAAATAGAGGGACACAGACACATCAGGCTTAGATAAAGAGGCATTTCACCACTCCTGCTTTGAACATTAGTTTCGGGCCTTTTCCCCAACCTGTCACATATTTGAATCTCCACCCGGGTTCAACTCACCATTTAATAATCAAAACCCAAGTGAGCGATCTCTGATGGGAAACATGGCCGTCCCTCGTCTGTCTGCGCCATCGGAGCAGCTCACTCTACCAGTTTTAGCTCTCCCTCACTGTTTCTGCCCTTTAGAAAGTCCTTGTCCTCCAGTCACCCCCGGGAAGTGAGAGAGGACGCAGAGAGAGAGAGGAAGAAACAGGAGACGCTTTATGAAGAGGGAGAAAGAGGAAGGAGAGCGATGTGTTCCCGGCTCATTAGCAGCCTTCAGGCGGCCGCTGGTCAAATCAAAACCTGGCTGCCCACAGAGCGCACAGGCCCGAGTGCCCGCACACCCCCACCCATCATCCCACCCCACCCACCGTTACTCTGCCTCCACCTCATGTTTCTGTCTCGAGTGTCACATTCGTCACCTTCAAACAAGCTCTTAGAAACAGTAAGTTTCAGGAAAAGAGATCAGGGAGGGATTGTGTAGTGTTTGACTGAGCAAATGTAATAAGGTGTTAATGTGGCTTTAATAATGTGTCGGTCTCTATAAAATGTCCTTGAGGTGTCGCATTGTCCTTCATGTGGTGTTTCAGCCAAACGGTGACTTAATGATGCTGATAATAATGTGAAGTCCAGGCTCTGATCTGAGGCACTGCAGGATTAAATATGCTGCCACTGAGATCACACACACACACACACACACACACACACACACACACACACACACACACAAACACACACATACTGATCTAGAATCAAGAAATCAAGAGACAAGAAAGACAAGATGCAGGAAAAGACAGATTCTGAAACAGTTTTAATGCTTTTAAAATAATGTGTCTTTTTAATTGAAAAGCTGTTTAGATCACCATTTGTGACTCAATGTGATAAGAGCAACAACAATGGACCAAGATGATGGATCACTTTAAAAAACAGTTAAAAGAAATCTTTACCTGCCATTTTCCCGCTGTGGGACCCAATTAGAGGCCAGAAATGATGTATTAGAGCAGATGCCAGGGATCATATTGACCAGCTGAGGTCCATGTGTGTTTGTCAAGACACAAAAACCGGATCAGATTTTATCTCCGTCTTTCTCTCCCTCCACTCTCTCCATCCCTCGCTTCCAGCTTGTGTCTGCTGTCTCAGATAATCAGTCTCCATTTTGCGCCCCATCAGCCTCCCTGTAATGATTACATATAGCCAGTCGTTCCTATTGATCTTCTGTAGCCCGATTCCTTTTTGAAAGGATTCATTTTTCACTGTAGAAGTAAAGACATCAAACGGCGATGACGTGACACGGTCTCAAGTGTGTCATCAGATTGCATCGGATTTGTGCTGTTATTGTCATTTATAACAGAATCATGACGGCGTGGTTAGTTTTAAAATGTGCGTCTGTGTATTAGTGCCAGCACATCGCAGGATGACCGTCTCTCACGCTGGACTGCAGATGCACAACGTGTCGGTGAATTGGTCTTGTAGCTGCAACAGAACGAGTCAGTGTCAAGTCAAGTAGATGCTTTAAATGTAAACTGTAGGAAAGACATGTGCACGTGTCCTCGGGTGTGTGCATGGATGCAGCCGGCGTTTAGAGAAATTAAAGAGCGCAACAATAACGGTGTCAATCATGCTGCTTTCAGGAGGACAGATGTCCCTGCAGCACCTTGTCCTCCACTGCAGCTTTCTGGGGATTAGAGTTGCCTGTGTTTGCTTTCAGGCTCCTGTGATACAGCCCCTGCAGAGATGCACACTACATAAAACACCTTCCTCCATATGGCCATTAACTGTGGCTCTCTCTCTCTCTCTCTCTCTCTCTCTCTCTCGCCCTCTGTTGTGCCCAGGAGTCACATGGAAAGTAGCCGGGGTAATAAACCCAGATGTGAGCGCTGCCCTTGGGTTAGAGACTCTGAGTGATGGGCCTGTTCTCGCCTCGCAGTCACTCACACACACACACACACACATATATAAACTGACTGCTTGTTGCTGGATCGCTGATGGGCTGTTTAAAGGATTGTGAGGTTTTCAGAAGGAGCTTGGTTGATACACAAGCTGTAATTCTCCAGTTTAATTCTGTGAGCTGTTTTTAGGTGCTAATTTTCTCCACGTGTGCTTTAAACCTCTGAATCTTAGACTTAACAATGGATCTTTTGAGTATTAGACAAACAATAACATGCCTTTTTTCCATTAATTGGGTCGCTCAGTTTGCCAGTTTGCCAGATGAGATGGTCATGCACTCAATTAAAATCCTGTCTCTGGTTTCTGTTTGTGGACGCTGGCGTGAAATGTCCCCAGTGAATGTCAGACGAGCAGATGAAACAGACTTTGAGTCCAGTTTGCTGTTGTAGAGACGCTTCAGTGTCGACTCTTTGGTCGACAAAAGCAGCATTTGTGTTTTCTTGTATTGATCCGGCCCCGTGCACGCAGTGTGCAGACAACAATGTGCTTTACTCCCCTCTAAGCCTCAGATGTTGTGATCTGCTCTGATTATCAGTAAGCAGCTTAGTTCTGCCGGGTTGAAGTCCGGCATTTCACAACAGAAGGTGGAGAGAGTTTTGGATTAGATGGTGCAACGAAACAAGGACATCCAGGAATTTGGGCTGAGGACGTCCTGATGCAGACCGTCACTCTGAGACCTGTTGGCTGTTTACAGAAAGATGGCTTCGAGGATAATTCTGCTTTTTAACAGGTTCTCAGTTTTTGGACATAATTTCTCACACCGGGCCGACAGCTGCGATCTGGGAACAGCAGCATCGCTAAGAAAGAAGCAGTTAAATGTTCCAAGAAGTTTCTTTGGTGAATATTGTTCACGTAGCTGATAGAAATGACGGCTATGAAAATAAGCCCCAACCAGAATTATTCTTGGGAAAAAACCTTTAAAAACTAATATTTGGGCGGCAGCAGCTGGTGGGAGGGTGACCTCCGACTGACCATCTGCTCTGCTGGAGTGTGAAGTGAAGAGACGCTGAAGCTCTCAGCTCGGTTCTGCAGCTGAACTCTGACCTGCCAGAGGAGGAGAACAAGGAGGAAGACAGCTCCTTCACAGGGATCGATGAGGATCAACCTTAATTAGTCTATAGATGAACACATCTGTTCTAAAAGCAGGAATAATGACCGAGGCTCCGTTTTGTGAAAGTGAGCGTGGTGTGAAGTGGAGTTAATCCTACGGATGTATTTCATTCCCAGCTGAGCAGCTTCAGAACAGGACTCTCTTATTCTCTCTTTACAGCAGTGGTTCTCAAACTGGACGGTGGGCCCCCCTGAGGCAGCTTAGGGTCACTGCAGGGGGGGCGTCGATGACCAAGGGGAAAATATGGACTGACACGAAAGTTGAATGAGTATTACTCATGTAGGGGACAAGAGTTTTCTCATCCTATCGTGAAGCAGTAGAACCGACACAATGAGGTGGTGTTCAAGCCCAAAAAGCTCCTGTGAACACTATTTCCTACGTCTATATGCTGTTGTAGAAACAGTTAGAATAACATTGGTTATCAGGCGTTTCTTACACAAAAGAAAAGAAATGTTACTAAAGCACTAACTAATCACATTTAGATTAGTTAACTGATGGTTTATATTGTGTCACACATGATTTAGAAAAAGAACATGACTAAACAAATAAACTTGAAAGACAGAAAATGGCCACCGCCCCGATATGATCTGTTATTATCTGTAAACTAATATCCTATGGAGTCCATCCTCTCTTGAACCCTGGCTGAGATCCACATCTGTGTGTGTGTGTGTGTGTGTGTGTGTGTGTGTGTGTGTGTGTGTGTGATAGAGGTGCCTGAGTTCAGCCCAGTTGCCGTAGTCTGTCGATAGTTCGTGGCTGTTTATTAATGGATGGGATGGAGTGTGTGTTGGGCGCCCTCCAAGAATCAAAGGAGAGTTTGAAAGTACACGCCAGTGCATTTATCTGCCTCGCTGCTCCCGATGCCCCGTCCTGCGGCAGTCAAACACTTCTGCTGCGTTAGAGCTGTCACTGCATTTTCATAAGCAGATGGGTGCCTCTAAAATGGGATGGTGTGTTGGAGAGCGTCGTGTTCGAGTCTGGACAGAAACTGCATGCGAGGGTCAGAAAACCTTCGCCACCCCGTTTTAAACACTCATACATATATAGACATATATATATATATATCCATCCATTCAAAAGTTAAGAATCAATCAGGATGATCTCACACACCAGTGGTGGAAGAAACACTCCAAATCCTGAAACTGGTGACAGTAAAATGTCCGAAAATGTGAGAGGAAAGGACAGAAGGAAGCATGAAAGGAGAGAAGGAAGGTCAGAATAAAGGATAAAGGAAGGGTGAAACAAAAAAGAAGCACTAATATGAGTCTTAATATAAAATGAGTCTGAAAATAAGCTCATAACTTCAGATCATTTTAGTTAAGTAAACATACACTTATTTCCTTTCCTCCTCCTGCTCCAACCTTTCCTAAGTCCCTTCTTCCCCACCTGGGTCTCGTCTGCATGACCACTTGCATTAAGCCCATTCATCCTGCTGACGGCCCACTCTCGCGGCGTCCGCAGGTCCACAGACGCCCACGCAGCTCGCTCCTTCGCGTCAGAGCAACACACATCATCTGAAGTCAGCGGACGTTACTGCACGTTAGTGGACTCGTTCCCAGTGAATTGACTCTCGGTGCTTCGTGCTGCAGCTGAATATTTTACTGATTTAATTTATATATTTATGCTAGTTAAGAATTTCCCCGCTGTGGGACGAACAAAGGTTCATCTTATCTTATCTTAGATAGGTAGATTAGATAGGAGCCTCATACACTGATCAGTGTGTATCTCAACGCAGATCTCCTGTATCAGTGTATGTTGGTAGATGTGCAATAAGAAATTTCCGTACATACTTTATATGGTGTGTTTTTAATAAGATGCCTTTTTATGTATAATTGACCCATATTTTCTTAAATCAAACGTATCAAGTTTCATTTGTGTTTTATTATTCGTAACAGTTCTTAATCTTAGTGTCATTATGTTACTTATGTTTATTATTACGTTGGTAACGTTCATTGTTCAACTGTGAAATATCTTAACCTCAGTACCAGAGCGCGATTGATACTGGATTTTTGAGGCAGATATCAGTATTTGATCGTTTGTATTGATCCAATTTGCCTGAAATAAATGCACAACAAAAACCAATTCATTCATGTAGTTAAAGAATCATCAGTGCTCTGTGGTTAAACCTATCTGTTGCATTTATATCGGTGCATTGGTCAAACTTGATCATTTTTAACAACCAAATTTGAGGCATCTTTGTCAAATATGACCTGATCTTGTTGATATGATTATTGGATGTCATGTCAGCGTGATGCTAAAAGTCCAGTATGGGTTGGAGCTCTCGCAGACCAGCGCGGTGTCGCCGCTGTGGAGACAGGTGGAGCGTCTGATGAACTGCCCGTCTGAGTGTTTTTCTGTGTGAAATCTGTCGTGTGTCTCATTTTTCTTGGGGTAGTTTGATCTGTCACTGTCTCTCCAGGTCTCTATCCCTCTGTTATTTGCTCAAACTAGATCTTTTTTGTTCCTTTTTTTACAACGCATTGCATATTCAGAAGAGGCAGCATGTAGGTATCTTAAAACGACACGCACCTCCCTGGCTGCATGAATCATCCTTTACTTTCTACTTATCTTTTCTGTTTCTTTCTTTTGTTTCTTTAGCTTTTGATTCTTCCTGGGTTCTGCTTTTTGGTGTTTTCCCCCTGTTATGTTGTAGTGCAGCGAATGTCTTAGTGCAAAGAGAAAATACTTGATTTCTAAAGATTTCCCTTTATCGTGCTCTTCCTGTGTGTTTGATTAGCACTAGTGGAAACATGGAAAACCCTCCAGTATTTAAAACATTCAGTAGATTTCCTGATTAACTCTTGGTTTTTCATTCATTCTGTCTGTGCTGCATATTACGTGACGTTCTTTTGATTTTGTCACTGTTGTGAGTTTCGTCCGCTTCGTCAGTATCATGACAGATGTTCCATCTTGTCCATTGCCTCCTCCTCCTCCCTCGACACCACACACGTGTCTCTCATCTGTTCTGTGTGGCTGCATGGTCTTTTTTTGCACGATGTATGTAGCTCTCACTGACATTGGAAAGATTTAATGTCGCTCTTCTCTTCTCTCTCTCTCTCTCCCCCTCCCTCTTTTTGTTTATTGTCTTTCTTCTCTTTGTCTTCTCTCTGCAGGGGAAGTGCTCTTTCAGATGGCTGAAGTGCACAGACAGATCCAGATCCAGCTTGAGGAGATGGTGAGCATGTGGTGACGCTGGTGGTGTTGCTAAAATCAGCGCTTCCTAAGCCACGAGTTGGGAACCAAACAGACTGTGGGCCTGTTGGTTTGGAGTCTCCAGATCACAATAAATATTTTAATATTTAATCCTCAGCAACACACACTCTTTGCTTGAGCAGCTTCTAGTGTTCTTTCAGTTTCGCTTAAGTAGCTTTTGTTTACTGCTCTTGTGATATGGAAATTACAGCCGTTACAGACTGGAAACATTTTTCAGTTCAGTTCCCCAAATGATCTTAATTTGAATCTTCCAAAGAGTAAATTGGCCAATTGTGGCAACATTAGCAAGGAACGTTCAGTCGACCGAGAGAAGTGACCAGCTTTAATCTTTATGCAAAGTGTGTTATGAAGGAGGTTTTAAATCGTGTGTCATCTCATCCTTTTGGTTAATGGATGTCAAAGATCCAAGACAATGATGATTTTTATCCAACAATACAAATTACAACGTAATTGGACAGATCTTTTATCCTGAGAGATTGAGAATTAATGTAATTGTGACATTAAGCACAAGTCACAACATTAAATATTATTTATATTTTGACCAACATTTCATCAGTGGTTAAACTTGGTTTCACTCATTACTTACATGCAGCACAGAGAGAGAGAGGCATACATACTATACATGACTTTGGTTTGCGTGCACATACCAGACATCGCTCCCTGATCCTCTGGGTGTGACACTTCCGATGGCAACACAAACACATCCCTTCACATCGTTCTCACACCACAACACTGCGACCTTACATTCCTCTTTGGAAACAAGCCACTGTGGTTGTGCGTACGGCTACTTGAGGTTTTGGTTAATCTTGTGTTTGCTGTTGTTCGTTTCCTGTGTGTCTCACAGCTGAAGTCTTTCCACAACGAGCTGCTCACGGAGCTGGAGAAGAAGGTGGAGCTGGACGCGCGCTACCTGAACGTGAGATTCTCCTCTTGATGCACAATAATTATCATAGCAAAGATATTTTTCTCAGGAGTGTGTGGAGACGAAACCAGAGCTGAAAGACGACCTGTTCGGGAGACGGGTGTTTAAGGTGTCGGAGCTGTGCGCCTGTCAGCGGGCTGTGGAGTTAGTTTGCCACCTACAGGCACAAGTCAACGTATTTAGCAGAATCAGAAAAACATCTTTCTCATCATTACAGTAAAGAACAAAAATGACAACTCAAATTAAGAATTGAATGACTTGTATTTAAAGCACCAATCATAATCTGAAGTCCTCAAGATGATTCACACAGCATCATACTCTGATTCATTATGTGAGAGTCTACTTGACCCCCCATGTGCTTGGATGAAAAGTTAAACTCTGCTCAACGTCGCTTAGGTCGAGAGAGACAGTGAAGTTATGGGGAATAAAATATAGACCATGTTCTCATAAAGTCATTGGCCAGAGACAAAACGCACACTCGCTCCTTAATTTCCCACCGGCTTTCATCCAAACCGCTGCAGTAAGTTACATAAATTACTTCCCACTCTGCTGTGAATTATGACTCATTCTGTGAAAATGGCTTGTTTTTTTTTAAAAAAACAACAATAAAATAGAATAAATGGACAAATTCATTTATGGTGATCAGTAGTTTGGAGTCATTCCCTCAGACATTTCATCATTTCAGACAGAGGATGTACGAGTGTGTTTGCTCCTGGATGAATGTCAGTCTGATCGTTACCGTCAAAAATTCAGATGTATTCAAATGCAAATCAGCCACAAGCCACTTAATGACCTCATGCTTTAAACTTGATTAGCATTTTCCTTTTAAGTTTTGGTCTTACACCGTTCTCTGTATGGTGCAAACACATTCTGAGGTAGACTGGTGACTTATCCATGATGTACCCTAACTCTCACCCATTGCATGCTGGGATAGGCTCCAGCCCCTCTGACCATGCACAGAAAACACAGAAATGGTAAATGGATCAACTTAAACCTGGATAATCTAAACTTCTGTTTGCTGTGAACACGGCATCGACCTTTCACCTTTAAAGCAAACGTGCTGGCAGAGTTTACACATCCGGCCGACACGACATCAGCTTTCATTAGGAGTCGTGTTTCCAGTCTTCACTCTTCTAGCTCTGTTTTTGGTCTCCACCATCGACCGCTGTCGATAGAGAGGACAGAATCAAGACACATGAAAAACAGATGAAAAGGAGGAGAAATGACATCATACATCATCCATCAGTTCTTCAGTCCCCGTTCTGCACCGATCAGACAAACGCTGACCGCTCGTCAGTGCAGGAATAAATGCACGTCAGTGTTAAATATCATCTGTGGTCTGCGGACGCTGCCGTGCCCCTGCTGACTTTGTGCTGCCCCCCTCAGGCTGCGCTGAAGAAGTACCAGATGGAGCACAAGAGCAAAGGGGAGAGTTTGGAGAAGTGCCAGGCAGAGCTGAAGAAACTGCGCAGGAAGAGCCAGGGCAGCAAGCACCCGTCTAAATATGGAGACAAGGAGATGCAGGTCAGTCTGTGTGTGTGTGTGTGTGTGTGTGTGTGTGTGTGTGTGTCTCTGTGTGTGTGTGTGTGTCTGTGCGCTGGAGGCTGAAGTATCAGATGTTTTAAATGGTGCAGACTGTAGTTTCTGGTGCCTCCTTGGTTTCGTGAAGCTTCCTCTCTGGATCAATGAGGAATGAAGCAGATGTCTGAGAGCTGAGGCTCGTTCAGGGTCCTGATGTCCAGCTGGACGACCAGTGTACAAAAACACATGACAACATGGTTACGACACCAGTGCCAAGAAAATATTATCCTGTTGGCTTCGGCCCAGTATGTGGCGCAGACAACCTGCCAATCAGCCTTTAGAGAAAACATTAGCTTCTCATAATTTACTTCGTCTTTACGTCAGAATTAGAATCAGCGACGCAGACGTTTAGTGAACTGAAGCCGCAGACTCTGCTTCTCCTACAGTTGGGTCTTAGATGCTTTTCCCTCCTCCTGATGGGATTTGAGCTTCAGTGCGCCTGGTAATCCGTGACTGCTGCCGGGGCTGATGGGATAGGACGTGCTGAGCAGAATGGGATGGGACCCCCGACCGGGCGCACGCAGTTCAGGTGCCGGTCTGAAAGGCCCTTCACAGTGAGGGGAATGGAGACAGCAAAGGTTACGACTTCAACCCGCTGTGTCAAACATTTGGGAATTTTTTTGCAGTAGTATAAAAGATAGTATTTTGTAAGTGGTGTTTTTAGTCTGGTTCAAGGTCTTTTCATTCAAGGTCATGAAAAGACATCTGTATATAATATGTATTATATATATATGTCTGTGTATACTTATATATATAAGTATTCACAAATAAATCATGGTCATGTGGTTTTAGGTTTGACAAACTGCTGAATCTGCGTAATATCATATAATGTCACACTTTAACATGTTAAATAGATAAAAAACTATTATAGATAAGATTAGATAGAACTTTGATCCTGAAGGAAATTCTTTTCTCAGAACATGAGAAGATATTAAAAACCAGAGTTACAGAGTCAATAGAGTGAAACTTGGATGAAGCGCTTTCATAACTTTCACATCCTTTTACATCTATTTCATTAGTTGCTGCACTTTATCAGTATTACATAATCTCTCCTGGCGATATCTAGGGCAGGTGGATGGGTTGATTTCCCTCATGTTTAGGTAACTGCTTGAGCGGAGGCGTGAGGAGACGTGCGAGTCTCTTTGCCCCGTCCGTAGGTGTTGTGGTGACACATGGTGGGCGTGCCCTCTTACACAACCTGCACAGGAGACGCTGCTGCGAGCCGCTGTGATGTTGCTGTCCGTCCAATCAGCTGCTCCTCGGCACAATGACTGAGAGAGAGAGAGAGAGACGGGGGAGACAAAGCAGAGGCTGATGGGAGTTTTGCATGAATAAATCTTTATGCTTGTGTGAGTGTGCACATATTGTCTGTGTATGTGTGTGTGTGTGTGTGTGTGTGGTCATTTATAAGGTGGCAGCAAAGAGCTTTAATCTGGATGTGATGATTAATAACTTGATTATTTTACAAAGCATTATTTAGTTTTTATTATTTTCTCCAGTCAGAAATAAATGAATTTGAGTCAGATTTTTTCAACTGAAATATTTCAATATGTCCACACACACACACACACACACACACACACACACAAAGCTTCCTCTCGTCTTCAGTGGCTGATGGACCTCTGTTGTCGTATTTCTGCTTGGTCAGCGCTTAAATGTGATGCAAATAATTAAACTCACAATGGAACGGGGAATGTGGGGCCTCAGTCTGTTCTGAGTCTGAGCCTGTTGCCAGGTCAGATTCCAGCTCGGAATCTCTGAAAATGTGTTTTTATTAAGATCGTAGTTTTATCCAGTTTTGACAATTAACAAAAAACCTAAATTTTGAATGAACGGCCGTCGTAGTAAAACTGCACTCACAGTAGGAGAATGACACTGAGCTAAATGGACACTGCAGCAGAGCGGTTTTAACTCATCGTGGCAGTGTGGAGAAAACATGGTGTCAGAGGTTAAGGGCTAATTGTGCGGCACATTCAGCCGTCCCACGCCGCTCTGCAGGAGCAGCGGGGGACGTAATTATTGTGTAATTGTTAGTGTTGCTTCGACGGATGGCTGCTGGAGCGTGAAAGACGCGGCCGGGCCGGTTGTTACAAAAATCAATACGTGGAGCTGTGAGGAACAACAGCAGAGGAACATTCAGCCCCAAAGTCCTGCGATTCCTCTGGGCTTTAATGGCTCATTGGGTGTGAAAGACCCGGACTCCGCTGAGACCCCCGGCCTCTCCCCCTCAGCCTGTCGTTCATCTCAGGAGGTGGCCTGAAACTGAACACCTCACCTGTTTTATTACCTCGACACACACACGTCTCAAAGTATTGTTTACACATTTTAGTTAAATCTGGGAAAAAGTTCAGTCATGGGCCAAATTTCAAGGATTCATTTTCCAGACATCTAGACATTAATAAGAAACATGTGAAACACTCCTGCAGTGTTTCATGACTCATTTTAAAGCCACCGTCTGTGGAATGTTTGCGATTATGGCCTCTCAAATTATTTTGATGCGTCATTTTTGGATGAGACAGTCTCAGTGGAAATGATGTTGCTACTTTGAGCTCCTTCGTCTGCCCTCGTGTCTTTTTTGAAACCACCTCTGTGAAGTGCCAGAGTTATTAACCAACCATTTAACAATCACAATCATACATTTAGTGGATTGTTAGCAAACGTACTCTCTCTGAGTTCTGTCTAGTTTGTGTGTGTGTGTGTGTGTGTGTGTGTGTGTGTGTGTGTGTGTGTGTGTGTGTGTGTGTGTGCGTGTGTGTGTCAGCGCGTGTTGTGGAGAAGCTCGTGTACGTACCGAGGGAGTCAGTGTGTTTAGGTGGCCAGATTCTTGCTGTGCATCATATGGGCCCTCTTGGGAACCAGGTCTTGGCAGGAACAGGAGACACCAGCGGCCGCACCGTGAAGCTCACAGCCAATGATAAAAGGACAGATTTGCCTTTTTGAACACACAATATGGCGCATAGATTTGTCTGGGTGCTTATGGTGGACAGTATGTTTGTGCAAAGCCTGAAAGCTTGCCCTCATGGACGTGTGTCCTGCTCACTTCCTGCTCACTTCCTGCTCACTTCCTGCATGCCTCTACTGTCCAACTTTTAATGAAGTGATGCAACAGCTTCCTGCACAGATCACCATTCACTCCTCCTGCCTATGATTGATGTTAGTATTAAAACTATAGGCGATGGAAAGTCACTCGTTTACAACGGTGTCCCTCAGGGGCCGTAAAGCACTGAGCTGCTGGCTGAGCACAATAGACAGTCTGATAAATCTATAAACGATTGGTGGAAAAGTTTGTGGCCTTACATAATGAAATAAATGTAAAAAGAAACCCTCCCTCCTTCTGAACGATGACCTGCAGAATTTTCTTGTTTTTTTGGTAAAAGAAAGAATGAAACTTTAACATCAGACATCATGAACTCATCACAATTCAATTTTGATTCATTCATGTTTTAACCTCCAAACTGTTTTCCTCTTCTGGCTTCTACAAATTCAGATAAAGCAACAAGGGAAAAATCACAGCTCACAGATGTGCAACCTGTAGACATTGCATCATATTAAGGTTTGACAAGCAGAAATAGACTGGAAACCAGCAATTTAAGCCGTTTATCAAGCTCAAATTGCCAAAGATTTTCTGGTTCCAGCTTTTCAGATGTGAGCATTTGCTGCTCAGTTTTACATCACTGTAAACAGAATCTCTTTGGTTTTTGGACTTGGACTGAAAGAAGCCGCTCAAACAACCAAGACCTCACCTTTTCACTGCTCCCAGACATTTTATAGACTGGACAACTTTTTGGTAAAGAGGAGATTAATCAACATAAAAAATCGTCACTAGCTGCAGCCCTGATTATGATTCACACCTGTGGCACTTGACCTGAGGAATCAGGTGAAGTGGTTGTAGAAGAGGAGACGTTTCGTCAGGATTCAGCAGGAAGAAACTGTTCTTGTTGCGTTCGTCTTTAAGAGATATTTCTCCCTGAGAAGAAACATGGAGACTTATTAACTGCATCCCTTTGTTTCCTAACATGTGAGTGCAGAGTAGTAACACCAATTAAACACACCATCCACATCCCGTCATGAGAAGACAGCCATGATGGATGAGGAGGAAGTGGGAATTTCCTGCCTCGTGTGAAAATCATGTGAATGACGCGTGAAAACACTTTCCCCGTTTTTTTTTTCTGACACATTTTTAATAGAATGAGATGAGAGGAGATAGTAGCGCGTCATGAGATGAGAGATCAATGAAGAGGCCTCGTTCAAAGACAGGAGGGATGAGACGAGGAAGAGAAAACTGATGCACCAAGCACGTGTGAAAGAATGAGCAAAGCATCACGCTGCGTTTAATATCTGGTGAGGTTCGTTTATTCAAAGACCTCTGGTTCATGTTCTAAGAACAATTACTGATCCATCTGCTATGATCCACGTTTGGACATGTGTCATACTCAGCAGAGACCGAGTCTTTGCACCAGACTTTAATTTGAAATAAGTCAATAAATACTGGACACACAGGCACATGCTCACCCTCGGCCGTCCTCGCTGCTGATGGTGCTCCCCGTCAGCAGAAACCTGGAGCAGCTCCTGGACACATTTATACTTTGTGTAAAGAGGGAGCTTCGGGCGGCGACGGCAGCGGCATTAAAAGGCAAGATGGAATCTAATTATCTAAGAGCGACCCCAACATGTGAACGCCGCGTACAGGCCTGATGTATAAAACCAGTTTAATAATGGAAGCGTTCGCTGTGGTGGATAAATGAACTTTCATGTATATGAGAGCAGCGGCGCTCTCCAGGGATCTGTTACGAAACAGTGCTGATGCTTAAAGCACTGAAACGTTTCATGTCCTGTAGATGTCAGGATTTTATTTATCAGAACGTAGAAACAGAATTAAACAGGATTCATGGAAGGATTCTGTAGGATTGACTTATTATCACCTGTCAGTAGCCATCAAGTACAGACCACACATAGTTTGTGGTAATGGGATTAAATACAAATGCATTTAGGTTTCTGCACCATAAGCACAAAACCCAGTGAGATAATAAAGGATTAATCTGCGAAGTAATTTATTCAAGGAAACATGCCAAATAATTGCTGCTTCCAACTTCTCTAAAGTGAAAATGAGCTCTTTCCTTTGTTTTATGTGATTAGATATCGAGTATTTTTGTGTTGGTTGGACAAAGTTCCCACCTCTGACTCTGGAAACTGGTGCTCGCCATTATTTAGAATTGGTTGATATTTTGTTGACTTTGCAATTAATCAATTAATGGAAAAACATTTAGCAGATTAATGAGTTTGATGCTGACAATATTCATGAGTTGCAGCATTAGAAATTCACTTTACCTGAAAACTCAGGTGTCATAATAGTACAAGAGGAAATCTTACATCATAATTTACAATATTTGAGAACGAAGAAACTTTTTTTTTTAACCAAAGCAGCAAAGGTGAAATTATATTTACATGTTTTGATCCTAGCTTGTGACCTTTCTACCTGTCTGTTATGTGTGTTCTTGTCGGAGTCGGTGGGACGTTCCAGGTCGTATAATCGTGAGCATGACCCTTGAAGTTTGACTCTTGTGATTTAGTTTAGTTTACACACACAGATCTGTAAAATGAACTCATAGCTGAACACAGTCTGAATCCTCCGGACGTCTTCGCTCCCCCACTCCTCGGCCCCGTCGCTCTGCTGATTGACAGCTCCCTCCTGGACGCCCTGACCTCAGCGTGTGGGTCTGAATCCGATCAACACGGCCGCTCGCTGTGTGTTTTTTCGTAGGCTACCTGAAAGCCTCTCCACCTCCGCCGTTTGTGTGATTCATAAGTGCCCTTCATCTTCCTCTGCTGCTGCCATTTTGGCTTGTCGCAGTGTAATGTTCACTGTGGGTGATCAGTGCCTGTTCAGCCATTGTGCGCCCACACGAAAGACCTTGTTTAGTTCTTGGAAATTGCTCTTTTTCTGCTAAATGACCACGTTCATGTAGATGATTTCTTTTAATGTCTCTCCTGGTTGCAGTGTGATTTGATGCTCCCACCTGAAGTGTGTAAAGGTCAGACACTCGAGATTGAGAGCTGACAGGTTTTACAGATTTGAGGTGAAGCTGTGGCTCCTCCATGTGGCACATCAGCATATGAGCAGCGTTTCAAGGGTAAAGCTGGAATGAGATAATGATGAATGTTCCCTGAATCATGGGTCAAAACTGAAAACAAAAACTTTGACACTTAAAGTCTAATTTCCCCAGAAACATTTGAAGGAATGTCTCAGCTGATTGATGACGCATTTGATAAACTATCGACCTCCATTTGACGATCATCACTGTATCATTGTACGTCTTCTTTAAATACAATACTGTAATATAACGTGTTTATATTCAGCCATTTTCACCTCTTAAAAGCTCAGTTCAGCCTAAACATGTGAAAAGATCCTCGTGAAAATAAATTCATGAATCATGATAATACAGACTCAAACATCAGTGATGTGGTCGGACTTGAACTGAAATGTGAAAGAAAAGAGCTCCCTCTCCTCATTAAAACCACACAGCAGTAAATTAACGCAGCCCTCAGTAATCGAAGCATCAGATCGAAGGCTTTGTCATAACATGTTAAATAATGTGGATGTCACTCACTAGTTCATTTGTCTAATTTTGACTTTCAAATAGTCTAAATATCCTGGCACTTGTTTTAATTTCCCTGATTAAAGTATCAGCTCTGTCACAGTAAAGTAATAGAGTCATTATTTGGAAATTAAGACTTTTCAGAACTCTGTTTCATACTGACGAGGCATTTCATTTCGTTCGCTTTCTCTCACCTCTGATCAGGTTGTATTGGAAGTGGAAAGGATTTAATCAGGCTGTATTGAAAGTGCTTGGCCCCTGTTTGTCCTGCTGTACTTGGATCTATTGAAACACCTGGAGTAGTGGAAAGTGCAGGTGTGTGAATGCGTGATGATGATCGTGATGCTCACAAACACTGCAGCAGTTTTTTACTGTTTAACATACTGTTTTTTCAGACCTGAAACATTCTGTCTTGCTGATTTACTATAAATTTGCCATGAATATTAATGTCAGACTAAAGTGAGGAGATGGAGTTTGGCTTAAACCCATTTAAAGAGCAACACTCAGTCTTTTATTGTCTCCGTTGTGTCAGATTCATATCAAATAGTCATGAGTCACTTGGTTATCCAGTTAACCTGTGATGAACTTCTCTCTTTATCTGGCTGAAAAACCGCTCCGAACAATCTCATCATTATCGTCTATTATTAACTCCTAAAAGTGTTCTTTTCTCCGAGGAAGTGAAGCTGCGAGATTATTATCCAGTGAATAATATCAGGGCCTCCTCAGAGCGTCTCACCCGGCCGGTGTTAACGCTGCTCTCTATGCATCAGCATTACATAAGAACGAAATTATACGCTCTCTGAAAACTGTGATATTTTTGTGTCCCCACGTCTCCATCCTTAGATGATCTTTTAATTAAATCTCTCAGCCTCCATGGCACAATGTTCACATTCGAATTAACACACTTCCTGTGTGAAGAGTGGCTTCATGTCCAACGACTGCGTCACTTCACTGAAGCGTTAATATCCGTCCACCGTGGTATACGAGTCTCGGTGTCGCAGGACGGGGTGTTACAGGTTGACTTTGTGCATCTGCTCGTAGTTCAGAGCTTTTTCTTCCACAAACGACCGCATCAACAAGGAAAAACTGATTTTTGCTGAAATTAACAGCATAATGTTTTAAGATAAAGGCAACATCTCTCATCTGAATTTAAATGAACAGATTCTGTCTCTGATTTACAGTTAGAAAATTACTGATTGATCCTTTTAAAACATTCCATTTTTTTCTTTACTCGAGTCTGTTGTTGATGCAGAAACATGCACTAACGAAGGATCTTAATTGATGACCTAATTAGCTCGTCTGGTGATTACAGCACAGCATTAGGTAACTTAAATCCCTCGTGTAAAATCATGTCTCGCCACCAGCGCTTTGTTTTTTTGCATTGACACTTTCAGCAGAGCTGGTGTTGGTCGGACCAGCCAGTCGCATATGACAGTGCGTAGGCTGCTGACTTTCTCAGCAAACAACGCCGCCACGGTCATTAACACCTCAGACTGGAGCTCGGTGCTGTCTGGCACTTGGAGACTGCTGTTTCACATTATTCAACACCGTGGGAATCTTCAAACGCCTTCACTTACATCAGAATTACCTGAGTACAAAGTTGAGCTCACTACATTCCAGCTTTGGTTTGTTCGTGTCGGGCCGATGTTAAATATGGACGAGTGGATCCACTTGTTTGATTTTCAGAGTTGTCGTTCAAAGCTTCAGTTGTTAAAGGGTTGATTCACCAAATTTTCACACTGGAAAGTTTGGTTGTGGAGATAATCTATAAGAACAAGTTACTGTTACTGAAGTTTTTTTTGTTGCATCCTTTTCCTTTTTCTCCCAGTACGTGGAGGCCATCAGCAACAAGCAGGGCGAGCTGGACAACTACATCGCTGAGGGCTACAAGAACGCTCTGTCCGAGGAGAGGAGGAGGTACTGCTTCCTGGTGGACCGTCAGTGCGCCGTCGCCAAGAACAGCAGCGCCTACCACGGCAAGGTGAGGAGGAAGTGTGCAAATACATGTCATGAAGTGGCTTTCAGGCTGAAGAGAGGTGGAGGACGACCACATCTGAACATTTACAAACGCACATCACACATGAACATACATGAACATGCATGTTTCGTTCCCATCTTTCTTTCCTGTTTTCAGAAGCTGTTGTTGTTGTGCTGTCGTGTCTTGTCTTCTCACATCAGTACAAGCAAAAATGTCATGTTCACATCGTCATTTCTTATTTTCTGCTGTTTTTTTTCTGCTCGCTTAATATGGCTAATATTATTAAAGAGCGTCTTGTGTTGCCAGATCTCGTAAGGTGGATGGTACTGAGACAGAAATGGGTCTCGAACAAAGTTAATTATTTCCTGATTTGTCTGAAAAATGTCATTTTAGTGTCAGAATGTTCAGGATATATGTGCTTGGTGAAAAATGTGTCCAGTGTTTACTTTGACTATGGATCGATCGTGGCTTCTCTCGCTGGAGTGAACAGACCTGCTGTTAGTTTTGTGAAGGAGCTCGGCATTGGCGAAACCTATGTGACAAAGACACAGGAAATGACTCCACTTAGTGTCGTCTCCTTTGTGAACCGTCTCCGGTGGAGAGCGAGTGGGTGAGGAGGAGGGTGAAGTGGGGAGGCAGCGCGATAGCGAGAGAGAGTGACCTACTTCTACAAGAACACTCGGTTCAGACTCGCTGCGTGTGGGTGTGAAAGTGTCTGAATGAGTGATTGATAGACAGAGGGAGGAAGCACAGAACGCAAACTGCTGATGTGATGATGCATAAACAACAGAAAAAGATTTCAGGAGCCTTAAACTCACAAAGTGCAGTTTAGTATTAGTCGATAGAATCATCAGTCGTTAGCGGCGAGCGCGTCTGAGCCGTTCTCATCGAGGACTGGAGGAAATGCCACAACACCATTGATGCTTTTGTCTTGAAGCTCTTTACTTACTCTGTACATTTACAAATTGGCAAATCTCCCACAAACTCAGTGAGAGAGTTTCTCCTGTGCTGTGGTGGGCGAAGAATGAAGGAGAAGAAGCACCGTCTGCTAGTCCATTTTCTCAGCACACTGGTGAAGGCAGTGATCCACCTACGCTCCACCTCAGATATTTGAACGGGCTAACCGAGGTTGCATTGACTCATCATTTCAACCAGCAGTAAGAAAGACTCTGCTGCACACACACACACACACACACACACACAACTACATGGCTGAGATCCCATTCATCCCAGTTCCTTTAATCGAGCCTGGTGAAAGTTAATGGCCACAAGAAGCCAGACTTCGACTGTGACGGAGGAATCGTTAACTCAGAGAGCGAGAAGCTCCTTCAGTCAGAGCCTGAATCCCCAGTCACACGATGCTCACCCTGTTAGTACCACTTTGTTTCTGCTCTACTTTTATATTTGTGTATGTGTTAATTTATTTGATCATCCCACCCACACCGTGACGCCCACACACACTCAGCGGGGACAGACAACCTTGGAACCACACGGTGTTTATCCTCCACACCAGCCGGGTGGAGTTAAAACTGTTTGAGCAGCAGATTCTCCCTCAGTGTCTTTCCAATATTCATGGATTCAGGACTCCCTCGTTTATTTACTGACGACGAATGCAAATGAGGAGCGTCTTTATGTAACTGCCCTGCTGTATAATGTATGGAGGAAACGCTGCTCCGCTCTTCAAGCACCAGCTGAGAGCTTCTCAGATGAGCTCGCTTCATCCTCTCATCCTCCTTCTCCTCTCTCGTGGCCTCTTTTCCTCCCGTCATCCGTTGAATATCTCCGCTCATGTGAACAGCGTGACGCCATGTTGACGTCCACTGGGACGATCTGTCCAACATTCAAGAGCTTTACCTCCAGAGGGAGATTTTTTTGCTTGCTTGTTAAAAAAGACATCTCAAAACGAGGTAACAGATTTCAATGTAATCTGGGTCGAGTCTAATAGATATAATGGTGTTGTGAGATTTTCACATTTTTATTATTTATTAGCAAACTCCTTTCTTTGAATTAAAAAGTACACATATACTATAATACCCAAATAATGGATCAGGTTTTTGTTGCTGTGAACTTTACATTCAGCCTTATTTAAGTCCAAAGGAGCCACAAGCCTCAACCCGGTCCCTTCCTTCTATGTTTCAGGGGAAGGAGCTTCTAACCCAGAAGATCCCCATGTGGCAGCAGGCGTGTGCCGAACCCAACAAACTGCCGGACCGCGCCATGTTCCTCGCCCAGCAGATGAGTGGCGCGGCCGGCATCATGGCTCCCGGGGCTCATCATCCAGGCCTGCCCATCTCCGAGCCCATGCCCGGCGCCAAACCGCTGCCGGTGCCTCCGGAGCTGGCCGCCCTGAGGGCCGGCGGGGCCATGGGACAGCAGGTCTGTTCCTCTGTTCTGAAATCAGCGTTCAGTTCACCTGAGACCTGTGCAGCGTTTAGAGCTGCTCTATATGATAATAGGTTTTAATAGAAGGAGCAGTGGTGGTTTGGGTTTGTGTTGTGGATCTTTATGTTGCAGTAAAACGTCAGTCTTCATAAATCTGTCACCCGAATGCTTCACACACATTTGAACTGCTAACGTTATACCTTCCCTAGCCTTGACCTTCTAAGCTAAAACCCTAGATCCAAGTCTTAACTCCCAAACAGCTCGAAAAAGTGAAGCCACTTTCTAAAAATGCCTTCACTGTCATGGTCTAAAATGCAAATTGAGGCTGACAGAGATGGAAGCACACACAAAGCCAGGTGAGTGTTGTCTAATGAGGACCTGCGTGTGTCGAGGGGACGGACGTGGCTGCTGCATCATGGGAGCCCTGAACGCATCCTCACAAAACTCTGGTGAATGCAAATGAAATCGTTAGCAAAAGTAATTAGGCTTAAATTCCTCACCTCCTCAGGCCCCCCGGCAGGCCTGGTTACTGGAGAGAGAAAAAAACCTTCAAGATTTACATGAAAGACTGCCTCAGTTTTGCCCGAGCTTCTAATTAAAAACTGTGGTGAAAATTCAGTGGTGTTTTATTTTCCCACATGAAATGCTCTTTGAAACTGCCTGCAGTCTCCCGGTAGTTATTCCATATGTTTATCTTTAAACCAACATATACTCAACTGTAGTCTTTTCATTAATCAGCTTTTCCTGGCCCAGATCTCCTCTCGCAGTTCTTCATTAATATTAATGAGTTGCTTGATGTTACATAACAGCTTTGGATGATGTAAAGAGAGAAAGAGTTTGTGTTTTAATTGCCTGTATGCAAATTCCATCTTCTTCTCAGAGGCTGATGGGAGGTGTGGAAGGAGGGATGGCCGTCATGAACGGCACGGCCGGCGCTCACGGAGGGGAGGACTACCAGCAGTGGATGGAGAGCAAGGTGGCCCAGGGCAAGGCCTCGCCGCAGACCCAGCGGCACGGAGGGGAGGTCTACTCCAACACCCTGCCGGTGCGCAAGGTCGCCCCGGCCAAGGGCAAGACCACACTGAGTGAGGACACACACCGTGCACTAATGTCCAACTGTCCTGTAAATGTGTCCACATGTCCAGGGTTTTAGAAAGATAAAGGCGGCAAAATTCCCAGGAACGTTTAATAAAAGCAGTTAATCAGACACTCCAGAGATGCTCCAGCTCCAGTCGCTCCAGCTCTGTTGCTCCACAGATCTTTTTAGCCTCTTTTAGCTAATTGTTTCAGTTCTACTGTGCATTGACTGTGTAGCTCATTCTCGCCTCAGTCTGGTTCCCAGAGCGAACAAGCTGTGATGAACCCACTGTTACCTGCCCAGTACCAGGCATCAGACATGGTGGAGACCAAACCAGACCTGAAACAGTGAATTATTTTCATCAGTGGGACAAAAATATGCTTCCAAATGAACGCTTATGTTGGATGTCAGCTGGATGTGTAAACAGACAATCGTTTGGCAGCTGTATTAAGTTTATGAGCCAGTCGTCAGGGTCAAGTATTATTGCATCTCAAAGATAAAAACCACCACAAGAGCTGGTGGAGTGCAGCTGCCTGGATGTCACACACAACCTGTGAGCTTTTAATAAGAAACAGGCCAAAGCAAGTGGGAATAGACGGAGATGTGATATTAAAAATGAGAGATTGTGAGTAAAAATAGATGTAGGACAGGAACAGGTTTCACATAAAAATGAGTCATTTCAAATTTTAAAAGTGAGCTGTTGTGCACGTCCTTAACTGTTTGTCACATAAACTAAATTCTCTGGAGGCCCAGGAGCTGCACAGCTGATGTTACACCAGTCAACAGTGATTCCCTGCTTTCTCTGCAGCAGAGACCCGCACGCTGCCCCGGTCCAGCTCCATGGCAGCCGGGCTGGAGAGGAACGGCAGGACCCGGGTTCAGGCCATCTTCTCCCACGCGGCCGGAGACAACAGCACCCTGCTGAGCTTCTCCGAGAGCGACGTGATAACCCTGCTGGTCCCCGAGGCGCGGGACGGGTGGCACTACGGAGAGAACGAGAAGACGAGGATGTGAGTGTGACTTGTGTGTTCAGAGAAAGTTTTGTTATTGGCCTGGAGTCTTTTCATTCCCACTTCAGTTTGTCTGTCTTTTTGTGACTGATTTGCGTTTCATCGTGCTCATATTGGACGTCCCCTCCTCTGTTCCAGGCGCGGCTGGTTTCCCTTCTCCTACACCCGGGTGATCTCTGACACTGATGGCAACTCCACCATGAGGCAGCTTCGAGTACACAAGTATGTTTTGGGTGTTTTGGAGATTCTCCTTTTGACCGAAAAATAAAAGTCACTTACTTCACTAAACATGAACCAGCTGAAGTTGTGTGTATGATTTTGTAGACATATTGTGACTTTGGGTTGTGGGTTGTAAAACTTTCAACATGTTTACCATATCCTCATTTTCTGTCCACCTGTGTGTTTCCAGCCTTCACGGGAAGAGCAGCAGCACAGGGAACCTCCTGGAGAGAGAAGACATGGCTCTGTCTGTCCCTGATTACGCCGTCCAGTCCCGCATGGCGGCACAGAGCGCCGCTGCGCTGCACGGCAGACAACAACGCCCCTACAGCGTGGCCGTGCCAGGCTTCCCACAGGTGGGACGCCTGCAAAACAACCACTCACACACACACACACACACACACACACACACACACACACACACACACACTGGCTGGCGTCTACCCACACGCGAGTTCACACATGACACAAAACCTGGCAAAGATCTGCACTTGTCTTCTGCAAAGTTTGGAGGCAGCTTCTCTCTCCTCGCTGACCTGAGATCCCGTCCTGGAGCAGCTTTGCTTCGACAGGCTGTCTCTTCCTTGACTACTCAGACTCGTCTTGTGCCAAAGCTCGCAGAGGACGCCCGGCTACGTTAGCTTATATAAACGCAGGAATCAGTTCTCCTTCGCTTCGCGTGTTCCTGTTTTCGGAAGGTCGAGCGTAAGATGTGGCACAGCTCAGACCGGAGAAGCCTCCGTCTGCGCCTGGCTGCCTCTGCCTCGGTCTCTGAGGGAACTCCTCCTGACGGGCGTCGGTTGATAACAGAGTGAGCGTTCGCCCGGCTGACCAACAGCGAGCGGAGGGAGAGAGGAGGCAGCTGTGGTGACGAGGGAGGGGGGTTCGTTTGTCAGAAGTCAGAAGTAGACTTATGCAACGCTGAACCCTCCTCTGTCGGCCCAGCTTCCCTCCTACGCCTCACCTGGAAAATTACATGTGGGCGACGCTTAATTGCTCAGCAGTCATGTAACGACTTAAACTGTTCTTTCACCTCGACGGGTTTAGGAATAGAAACATCTCTGCTGACATTTAAGGGGAACTGGGATTTATTCTCAGCTTTATTTGCACTTGAAAGTGTCTGAAATGCTTCTGTCACCCAGTAAGCACTGATTTAATGACGTGGATGTCAGAAGACAGACAGACAGACAGAAACGTTAAGAAACCACTTGATTCAAAAGCTTTTTAGTGAGTAGATTCTAATGTGCAGTTAACTCTTGTTTCACATCAAAAGAGCATTGATAAGAACGGACCAGATGGTCAAAAAGAAATCAGAGAGATCACATGAACGTCATGAGATCTTTCATATTTCTCTTTGATTCACTGAAGTCAGGTTTGTAGTCACAGTTTTGATTTCCGGCTCGGGCTGCTCAGTCTTGTCGGATTATTGCTGCAGTACAATCTTCTAGCATAGATCTTTGCTGCCATCTGCTGGATGCTGTCGTCATTGCAACGTTCCAGTTTCTAGTGACAGTGACAAAAATACTTCCTCCCTGGCTACATTGCTCATCGGCCTTATTTTTTGTCTTTACAGCAAGGAGTGGAAGAATACGAACCTCGCTTCCCCACGAGGTAAGAACCATTTGTTTGTACTGATACAAAAATCAGTTCTGTCGTTCAGTCAGTTCAAGTGAAACTATGTAGAAAAATTGGATGATGTGCTTCCACTTTGGTCAAAAGCAATTGGAAGTGTTGTGGGTGGGAAGCCAGTGAGGGATCGTTTCCTTGTTTTGCTGAAGATGGAGTGATGAGGGATTGGGATGTTTCGATTCCAGACCCGCAAACACACAACCAGCAGGACACACCACATTTGTGTTTGTGTTGTTTTCTTTGTGTTCTTTTATTTTTGCGTTCTGTTCTGGTTTCACTCGATTGATAGGAAAACATAAGTGTTAATATCATAGAGTGTTTATTCTGCGTATCGGTGGAAGACTTGCTTTGGTCGGCTATGAATGTTAAGACGTTCATCTCAACCCACGCAGGACCAGTAGAATAAGAAATAGATCACATTTGAAAGCATGCTGTTGGTTTATTTCGTCTCTGTGTTAAGTCGATTTAAGTTTTCTTTTTGTTCATTAATATCTAAACGCTCATGCTTTGACCTCCACGCTCCCCATGCCTCCCATGCACCATGCAGCTCCAGTCGTGCCTCCACCTGCTAACTACACCCACCCACCCACCCACCCAGTCCCTTAGAGGCTCGCTCTGCTTCAAACCCTCTCATTCACACTGAATGTGATTAAAACCATCATATTTCAGGGAGTTAAGGGTCAGATGAAGTCGAGCTTTTAGACTGTGTCCGTGTGTCCTGGTTGTGTTTGCTGCTGTTTCTCCTGAGCCAGCCCACCTGGAAGCCTCTCCCTCTCTTTGTCCACAGTTCCACAGAGGGCAAATTGATTTCGACAGTGTGAGGACAGACAGACAAACAGGCACAGACTCAGCCAGACGATGCGATAAGACAGGCACCTCAGCCGACCCCTCCCCTCCTCCTCCCCCCTCTCTTCCCCGCCTCCCCACCTCCCGCTTACGGCAATAAACTCTCCCTGAGCCAATCAATGCAAGGAAGAGGCTTGGGTCTGTATCTCCCCCCCCCTCTGATTTCCCCCTCCCTCCATTCCTCACCTGTGCCGTCTAACTGGCCGATAACAGCACCGGTCCACTGGTGAAGCCTTGGTGCAGAGCCATGCCAAGCCGAACCAGAACAAAACGGACTCTGTGCCATATTCAAAATCAATGTGATGGACATTTTCTCTGAAGAAAATGTATCTTTTGCTTGTCTTTCATGCATGTACATTTCTTTTATATATCGCTGGGGTTATATCTCCCCGCCAAAGGAACCTGATTATCACAAATGTCAGTGCTCTCCATCACGATGACGATGTAAAGGATATGTATATCAGGGTGTGAAATCAATGTTGATCCCAAAGAGGATTTTCATTACATTACAATCAATACTTTTACTGGGTCTTTCAGTATTTACCAATAATTTTACCTTTTCATGCTGTGAGGTTTTGTATTCCTCTGAGAGAAGAGGTCACGTATCACGAGTAGTGAACAGCTAATGTAAATGTTTTAACTTATGGAACGGAGACGTGAATGTTTACTGTACATAAATGTGCCATACAGAAGTGCTTGTCATACAGTATCTATGATTAGTTCATTGAAAAAACGCACCTTATGAAAGTGATAGTCTATATTTCTGACTTTCTGTAAACAAACTTGCTGTAACGTTTTCAGTATCAGCCTTTGAACTTGTTCTCCGGCGGCCTCGCGGAGGGACACTGTGCTCAGACACAAACCCAGGTGCTCGGGTTCTTGACTATCTATTGTGGTGTGTGAATATCATGCCAAGGCTGAATGGGGTCAATTATCCCTCGTCCCTGAACGCGACACACGAGGCTCGGAGAGTTGGATTTAGTGCTAAAAACTGACTGCTGGCAGAAAATTGTGACGTTATTCACCTGCTGACTTCAGCTTCTCGATGTGACAGTTTGCTCTTTTTCCTGTTTTACGTCATTGTAGGTTGAATATCTTTGAGTTTTGGATCGATGGTCAGACAAAAAAACTTTTTTTTTTAACATTTTACTGACTAAATATTTAATTTTTTATGAACTAATCAGCTGATTAATTGCTAATAAAACACCTAAATAGTTGCAGTAGGTTAACCATCGTTCATGCATGAAAGAAAAGACAAGTGGTTCTGCTGTTTGGCTCCGTGCACACGATCTCCAAACACTGCTTTTCATTTGCAACCATCTAAAATCTTTTTCTACATTTGGACATATTATAGTGCCTCTTACTGTGAATTAAGTGACTAACGTGAATAATATATTTTTATGGCGACTCGAGGCTCAGTGATGGATATGCTGATGAATTCTGGACGCAGAGATTCAAATGAGGCATCAGCAGTGTTGATCATGAAACAGGGAGTTTCCTTTATCCAGGGTCCAGGTCCAGGTCCACGGCCTCTCTGTTGCCTCGAAGGGGAGATTTGATGTTGAAACCTCATTCAGCCTTCTTGTACTATTGTCTTTGCAATTAAAGGCTTGATTTTAAAACCTCAGTGAGTAAAAAGCATCATGTTTTTGAAGATGACAGAAGTGTTTGTCTGATTCACTGTGCTAAATAAAGACGCTGGTCTGCTTGTCTGTATGTCCGTCCAGTTAGTGCCTGTCTTTACTAACCACTGTCCGTCTGTCCACATCTGATGTCCACTAACCGGCCCACCGGGAATTGGTCTTTGTCATAATGTCGGCTTCTAAATCTTATGAGGTTTTTACAAAAATCTCATCCAAGTTCTGTCTTTACCAAAGTGAAAGAAGAAAAAGTACTTCTCCCTCTCGTCTACTCTGCCACACTATCCGTCTTCACCAAATGTTTAATATGGTCAAATGTTTAAAGTCTTTAAATATTTTCTTCTTCAGATGTTGTGAAAAAAAGTTCAAAAGCTTCACTTCTTTTAAGAAAAATATTTGAAGACTTAATCAGACACTTGTTTCCCTGCTGCACGTCTGCTGTCTCTTTGCTCTTCTCTCCTTTTGTCTGTTGCCTAACACTCGTCTGCCCCCTCGGCTTTGCCAACCCCCCCCCTGTTTCCGTCTCTGTCTTGATGAATTTAGAGACAAAAGTCGAGAGCAAACGACTGGAAGCTGCCAGTGTTTCTTCTTTCTCCACTAAAATAAGTCCAAGGTACGACTGCCACTGCTGCAGAGAAAGCGCACCGACCACCTGTGGCCCCAAACCCCTGCATCCACTGACGTGCTTTTATTTTAAGGGCCTTCGTTGTAAAAGCATCTCGATATTGTACAGAGAATTTATGGACGTGCATGCTTTGAGGGCACCAAAAGCTGTAACGTTGATGACCTCAAATGTATGGTGAATTTCTACTCTAGAAAGTGTGAAATAAATTTATTCAGCTGCATCTTTTTGCTTGTTTCTGTTCTTTTTTTTTTGATCCAGAAGAAAGAAGAAAGAATTCAGCATTTGAAATTTTCGTTTTTTTCTTTTGTTAAATAGACTTTTAATTTGACATTAAATTAGTCTTCAAAGGCCAAATGTGTTTTTCTTCCTGTTCTTTTTCAACTTGTAAAACTAATTAATTTGATTTTAGAGGAATCTACAGCAGTTCATTAAGAAGCAGGTTAATCTCTAAGGTTAAAGCTCTAATTCTCAGCTTATTGTTGAGCTTTTGTTTGCTTCTTCACCAAATCCTTCATTTACTCCATGTGCACACATTCATTCAATATTTATCCTTTTGCACTATTTTTACAACTTAGAATAACTTGACTTATTTATAGACTTTTATTTATTGATGTTGTTGGTGATTTATATATAGACTTATATAGTTTACCTTTATATGTTCAGTATTCGTTGTTCCTGCATTCGGACATTGAGAGCAGTGAAGAACTGGAGTCAAACTCCTTGTGTGTGTTAATAAACCGATAAAACCGATTCTGATCCTCAGAGAAGAATCAAGCTGATCGTCTTCTTGCTTGAGCTCATTAACCAGCTCTTCTTGCACATCTGCTGTCACTTGATTGACGACTTCTGGAAGTGACTTGGTTTCCATCATAACCTCCCACCGGCCTTGTTGCATGTACAGTGTGTGTGTGTGTGAGTGTGTGTGTGTGTGTGTGTGTGTGTTGCACAGTAGACCTGCCAATGCCATGCACCCACCGGCCTGCTCCTCCTGCTTCTAGCACAGGTACCTTCTCCAACTCAACCGTGTGTGTGTGTGTGTCTGTGTGTCCAAATCCATTTCCATTTTATAGCCACCGTCTGTTTTTTTAAGGTCACTGTGGTTGTGGTTTATATGGCTGTCTGTGGGCCTGCCTGTTTTCTTTTTGTTTCCTGTTTGGGTCATAATTTATATGTGGAGTCATGATGTGGTTTTTATGGATATGTTGTAAACATCAATAAATAAACACAGTCATTTTAGATGCACCCGTGGAATCGCCACAAACAACAACAACAAACAACAACAAGACCATGACCGAGTTCGACCGGAAGCTAATGTGTGTTTGGCAGTGGTGAAGGAAGCAGACTTATCCTTTACTTGTGTGAAAGTAGTAAAACCAGAATGAGAAAAAACTGATTAATAGTAGACATCATGGATTCTGATTTCAAAAAACTACAACAGAATAAACAAGCATTAGCAGCATTAGCGAGCTGTGGTGAAGTTTTGAAGGAGGCTCCCGGTCGTCTCAGTCTTGGTCTTATTTGTTTGCACTGTGCTCCTTTAACGTTGATGAGAACTTGTCTTAAGAGTAATTAAATATGCAAACTGTATCACTGTATATAGTAATGACACACTGCCCTTTGTCACATTAGAACATGTCACTTGGTATTTGAGGAGATGGTGAACGTTGACACACGGGGACTGTCTCTGCCTTTCAGTACAGGGCCTGATTACGCCCGCTTTTGAGCGACCAAACCCATCGTAAGTGACTGATCTCTGGTCTTCAGGGTCTTCATGCAACCACTTCCTCTTTCACTGTTTCATTTCATTCGCTCATTCACTTTCATCACTCAAAACATCTTTGTCATGTGGGGGCTTTGTGGAGCGGCTTTCGGGTTTGATTCATGTTTATGTGACGCCACCTCATGAACTGACTGTGTACTTGTACATTTCAGGATGTGTTGCATGTTTCAGCATCACGCTCAGCTCTCTCTCCTTTTCTTGCATGACTCTACCCTGTTGCTGAAAAACTGTTTCATCCTCGTCTGTCGTCATTTTCAAATTTATGCATAATTTGCATTTCATGGCTGAAAAAAAAACGACATGTTTATTCACTGTATTTTCTCTCCTCCTCTTCCTCCTCCCAGCCTTGTGCCGCCCGAGGAGCCAGCCGTGGAGGCCCCAGCCAATCCACCCCTTTCTGACGATGAGGAGGAGGAAGAGGAGGAGGAGGAAATCGAGGACGAGCAGCTTGAAGAAGCTCACTATGACTCCTTGGAGAAGACCTCGACCTGACTGCTGAGCTCTCCTTCACTTTAAACCAGCTGTGGGTTGATCAGTGCACGATTGCTCCCTCTGTCCTCAGCTGCAAAGCTCTGATTCAAACACAGTATTACAATAGTGCTATGATAGAATAAGAATTAACCAGCAAATCAACTGCACCACACATTTCAATAATCTCTGTGTTAGTTGAGAGACGATGTAATGTAAATAAAAGCTAGAACTGATCTGATCTTCTAGCGTGTAAGCACATTGAAAGCACTTGTTTTTCACTCAGTCGTATTTCTGTGAAGGCACGTGCTCACATTTTTGGGTGTTAGTGATGGTCAGCGTCGTTCCACCCCTGGTTTCACGTTCAAAACATGCAAAGGAGCACGTGGTGTGAAATAAGAATAGATGTTTGCCTGCGTGGCTCAGATGGATTCTTGGTGCATTTTCAAAGCCTGAATCATTGCCTCTTACGTGGCATCGCTCCCCAAAGACCGACGACTGGCTCCTCGTGTCGACTCACAGGATCCGAGAAGTCGCCTGATGACATCTCTGCGCTTTTGAAATACAGCTTCCTCCCCTGCCTCGTCAACAAAAGGGCTGTGATGTTGGTGAGCTACACGTCCTGTCAGGTGTTCCACCTTCAGCCTCACCTGTTTTACTGCCTTCACACAGGGCGAGCAGACCAACGCGGGTCGGTGCCGTGTCGAACACACACAGACAGAAAAGTGTGTTTGAACCAGGATGGATAAACTAAAGTACAAGTCAGGTGTTTCAGCAGATGATGGAGAAAAGAACTGAAACACAGCAGAGAAGATAAACTAGTGAGAAAAATCAACAGTATCAGTGTCATAAATTTGTGCTTAGTGATAGCATCAAAACCGATAAGCACACGACTCATAGTTACAAGGAATTCTTCTGTTCTGTAACATTAGTGATAACTGCAGCTGGACCGACAGGAATAATGTTCTGGTTCTCAGATTTCAGTGATTTGATGTTTGATTAATATTGTGTACAAGCAGTTTGTAAGATCTTCTTAAAGCAACATTTTACAGAGAAATATTGAAGAATACGATCAACAGGAGAAAAGCTTTGTGATTGCATTTTGTCTTCTGTCATGTTTAAGATCACTGATGTAGAGAGACGAGCAATCAGGAGTTCAGTGATACAGGTTGTTATCAGCTGGACTGAGCTGATGTTGGCCTTTCGTTAAAAACGTAATGGTTGAAGAGTACGTTCAGACTTTTCCCACTGTAGTTGTATCTGGTGGTGCAGATAGTTTGGATTGTTTTATGCAACGCTGTCATCACAAATGTCTCCAACTGTTATAACCTGGACAACATCTGCACGACTGGACACTGTTAGAGATAAATCACACACTTTAATAATTTCAGTGAACCTACTCTTTAATTTTTCCTCCTGTTAATCTGATGGAGGTGAGGATATGAATGTTAAACCTGAGAACTATGAGGTGAGTTCCCCTCCACAGCTCGTAAAGTTAACACTAAGGTTTGGGAGGTTTCAAATAAATTTCTAATTGATTTTAAAAATGTTGTGAAGATGTAAAGGCAAGATTTGAATGTGATCTGAAATATGTGCTTCAAACATGTTAGCAGGACAGTTTCAGTGAGATGTGCCTTAGTTTAATGTTGAAAATGTGAACGAGAATTCACCTCCTCATCAGTTTTGTTTCATATACTTTAAATTCAGTTCGTGTTAAAGAGCGACTGCACTGAATCTTCACGTAGGAAAATCGTCTCTGTACTGAGTCTACGGGTCGAAAGGTTCAACTTCAGCTCTGTCGTCACAGCTCGATGTGTAAAAGATCACAGGCGTCCAACTGTAATACAACAGGGCTCAGTTGTGCATCGTGAAGCTTTGTGCTGTAGAGCTGCCACCGACCACTAGGTGGCAGTGAAAGCAGAGTTTTCATTCTGAGTGCAGTTACAAACAACTTCAGTCCAACACTCTGTTCAACTGATAAAACCTGGATCAGTGTAACTGCAACAGTACAAATATGACGACTGACAGTCAAGCCTGTATCATTACGTGATTTGATGGCAACTGTTTTTCAATTTAATTTTGAGAATAAAGAATCAAGTATTTAACCATATTTGCTGTTTGTCTTGTGTATACTGTATCAAACTGCATCGTTTTGTCAGATTAGGTGACCACGTGTCTTCAACGACTTGTGTGATGTATATGGATCCTTGATCCTGATTAGGAATGAGATGATCAGGATCATGTGGTCTAATCATAACCTCAACCAGAGGGCTGGACTACGGAGCGAGGTAACCGGCTCATCGGGGTAAATTCAGGAGTAACTTCGTGACGTCAGGGGCAACTTCCGGATTAACTCGTACTACGAAGGTGGATAGAGTTTACTCGAGGTGTGTTGTCATGGTAATTTACACTGCGTCTCTAAACTGCTCGGAGCAGTTTATGTTTGTGGTTAACTCTGTGTAAGCCCCGCCCCTCCGCTACAATTGGTGGAGAAAATGATTTGACATTTGGAAGAGCCAGTCGACATCGGCGGGTTATGAGCGTCTCAGTCCGCAGGTCGCCGGTGTTTAGAGACCGGAGTTCACCCCGATGATGTTCTCTATGAAAGATACGGATCTCATGAAGTTCTTGTTAACAGCAGCTTTGCATTCACACAGGTCGGTCTACAGCCGGCTCTTAAACTCTTCATATCCCGGCAATATTAAAGTGCTTTCTTCCGGTGAAAATCACGGAGCATGAGTCATCAAACAGAAACTGTGTCTGCGCTGCCGAACACGACCCTTTTACACGAACACACACAGACTCAACAAACCAACATCTTCATCACTGATTAACTCCAGCTGAGACGACCAGAGTTTGTCAACCCCGACCTGCCTCGGTAACCCGAGTTAAATCAGAGTGGGTTAAACTCGCTTCGTAGTACAAACCACAAGAAACAAGAAACACACAGAGTATAAGTATATGAAGTTTGATATTGAATTTTCTTTTTATATGTGAACCCGTTTCCTCAAATCTCAACGTGTAAATGATTTAACAGATAAAACTACAGCAAATGAAATGAGAGAAGTGAAGAGAAGCCAGAGTGAATTCTGTTCTCATGTGAACACACAATAATCTTTGTTCCAGGAAAATGAACAAACGGTCAAAAGACATCTTAAGATGTGTAAAACAGACTTTATTTATATTTGATAGAAGGTACAGAAAGTAATGATGTGACCGGGTCAGTGTGGGGGAACATGTTACCGACAGGATCCCAAACCAAAACCTCACCTGCACCGGTTCTACCTCCACCTGTTCCTCCACCCGTTCCTCCACCTGTTCCTCCACCTGTTCCTCGTCTTCGTCTCCACTTTAAAACGACAGCCAGAATTTCTCCTGGACCTCAACACAACATCTCTTTGGCAACAATAAACATAAGAGACACATGTTTCTAACCTTCCCTCCTTCACAGGTACAGTACATCAATACTCTTAAAAGTATTTTTGTGGAGATACAAAAATATTACGACGGCTGTGGAGATGGTTCTACGCTAAACTGGTACAGAATATTAAAGCAAACACTACATGTTGATCACAGGCTTCCTTTAGACTTTAGCCACAAAACCAAAAACTCCACCAGACCTTTCGTTTCACTTCCTCACATTTACAAACAGAAAGCAAAGCATCGTAACATCTGATGATCGTGACATTAGCCCTCTGTCGCCTTTCAACCAGCTGATCAGACAATAACACCCAATTCATCCGTCCCACCTCAAAGCAACACGGCTCAACAAGTTCTTTTAAATAATTCATCCAAGCTTTTAAGTGCTATAAAATCTCATCCTGTTTCAATGTGGTGCTCAGATTTATCTTCAGAATTTACATATAAATAACCCAAATTATGAAACTTTTGTTCTTGCAAATCTGAAAAGGTTCAACAGTCAGCTTCATAATATAAAACTGCTCCAAACAAGCACAGTGTAGACGATGTACTGCCAGTGACAGTAACAGTAGAGTCAGGCGGCTGTTCTCGTTTCTCTAACAGACAACATGGTAAAGATGGGCAGAGCTAAGAAATACTGTACGAATAATGTGTTGATTCACAAAAATATAATGTAAAAGCCTTTTTAATTACTGAAGGTGTGTATTTTGATTCATCGGCCTGTAGGGTTGAGCGATATGATGATACATACTGATGATTAAAAAAGTTTCCACCATGGAAATTAAACCTTTAATATCTCTGCTTGTACTTGGCCTTTGTGAATATTGCTGCAAATTAGTCATTGTTACTGCTTTATTGGATTTATTAGATCTTTGCATCAATGTGATGAAAAACGTTGATTTGTCGGATATTTAACTTCAAAGTAGACGTTTTATCTATTAACGGTTTCTTAAGTTCAGAAAAAGTACAATATCAAGATGCATCCAGTTATCACAGTATAATATTATGTCTAATGTGCTGAAGATTTCATCCATATTGCCCAACCCCACTGACCAGGCCTTTATTAGAGAACTACTGTCTTACAGTCCAAATCCTCAATATCTCCTCATGCTGCCAATTTGTTTTGGACCTCTCACATGAAAATGAATTTCTATAACCATGTGTGCCTGTCTCTCCAAAACCGAAAACAAACAACTGTCCCCTTTTGTCTCTAAGCAATAAAAGTGTTTACTGTTTTCTAGTTAAACCATGCATTGCTAGATTTGGGGGAAAAAACCTGCTAAACTTGTGACAAGACTTGAATCTGAAATTCCTTTACTTCTTGTCAGAGTGATGACGATGTTGTGAATGATGTTTCGAACAAAGAGGGGTCGTTGTGATGGTTGTGCTGGCACGAGATTTGGTCGAGAGAATGAGCCACATATTTATGTAAAACAGTACAATTGATACAAAAAAAAGAAAAAATTGGGTCACAAAATATCAGGTTGTCCAGGTTCGATCCGCTGATTCCACAAAAAAACATTCTGTAACCAACACGACTTATTAAAACTCTTTGCTTCCTTCTTTCACGTCTATTTGGACCCAAATATTAACATCGTATTACTTGTGATACCTCAAGGATTCTCGTTGATATTCATTAAGACAAGTAAAGTAGTTTCCTAAAAAGTAGAAAGTCTGCGGAGCTGTACAGTCTTTGTTCAAGGTGCTGACCCTTTGATGAAAAGCCAAAAAGTCGTCTTTTACTCAGCGACAGTTTGCAGTCGTTCCTTTCTAAAAGTCCAGCTGATTCCACTCTGTCATGAAAGCTACCATCATAAATTAAGAAGTGAAAGTGGTGGCAAATGTGATGCTTTCCAAAGGTTTGTCCTTCCATTTTGTCTCTTAGTTCAAAAAATATGCAGAATTCAACAAACAAGTTCCCCCGCGTTCATATATTCTTTACATCATACACACAGTATATATTAATATTCTGTAAATTTTATATATTAACCATTCTCTTTTCAGTTGTCTAAACAGCTGAGGTTCGTCCTACGTCGTGGTAAGACGCACCTTTCAAAAGTGTCCACAGGCGATAAGAGGCACTGTCTTGTGTTTCTAAAACCTGACTTTAAAAAATAAATCAGAAGTCATGCGAGCAGGCCGAGTCTTTGTCACAGAGGCAGTACGTGTCCACGGCTTGTCACTCTTTGTCCCCGTCCTCGCTGCTTCCTGCAAGACAGAACAAGGCCTTAATGAACACACGGGATCTTTACAGGCTTTAAAGCTTCCTCCTCCACAATGTTGGCAGATTCCTGTCAAATGTGGCCAAAAAGTTTATTATCTCATTTGGGTGGTTGTACGTTTTACTGTAATTCAGTCTCTTCCAATATGTCGGGGCGAACACTTACATCTTTTCTCAGACCAGGATTAAGACTAGTACAAGATTAAAGTAGCCTTTTAATACCATATTAGCTAAAACATGTCTATGCATGATTTAGATTAGAGTTACTCCAAGTGTCAAGGCATAAATTAAACATGAAGAAGAGCCGAGTTTAATATCAGATGTCTGTTCATAGATAATAGTATTATTTAGAGTATTTGTAAGATGAACAGGCACCAATAATTACAGTAATTAAAACATCTTCACATCCAAAAATAAACATTATCTCATCTTATTTAATTAGTCCAGGACTCCAGAGACAAAAATAGCGAATACAAATTTCAGAAGTGTTTCACAATTAACTACTATAGATTAAGGCCTTAGCTTTGACGAAAAGAGATGCCTTAACCTTGATCTATAAACCGTTTTCAAATCTGAAGAGTTGTGACAAATATTCAGATATTTCATCTGTGTCTCAGCCCCAAAAAACTACATATATTTATTTTGGGAGACAACGAAGTCAGAAAAATCTCATCCTTAATGTTATAACAGAAGATGAGTTGTTATTCAGAGACTCACCTCCTACCGAGTCCATATCAGAGTCCGAGATGTGAGTGATGGAGAAACGCGACACGTTGGAGGGGGAGACGGTGAAGCGGGAGAACTGCACGGCTGGTTTGGGGTCAGGAGCTTTGGGGACGGAGCGAAGTGGAGGAGAGTCTGACGCCACCGAGGACGTCGGTAGAGGGAGCAGAGGGAAATCGTCCTCCCACTCGTAGCCTGCACCTGAGAGCAAACAGTAAGAAGATATTTAAGGACTGATGTTTGCTAAGTGAATGAGTTTCTTGATGCTGAAACAAGCTCTTTATTTACATCAACACTATATTCAAACTAAAACCAAGTCTTCTTGTACTTACTCTCCTCTGAGATGTTTCCATCTGAAGAGTCATCTGAGGCATTAACCCGTTCTTGGGATTTGCTCCGTGAACTGTGACCCTCTCCTCCCAATGCGAAGCCATGTTCCACCAGCTCTTTAGTTGGGCTTTCCTAGTGGCAATGAAGTTAAAGTTTTTCCATATTCTGGTGTTTAAATGACTGATAGGTACAAAAGGTGTTTAGTGCAGGTTTAAATACTACCTCTGTGTCACTCACCTGATCGAACAGATAGACGGTCACATCGTCAAAGAACGATACAGTTTTCTTCTTGCGATCGAGCTCCTCCTCCAGGTTCTCAGCCGTAAGCAGGGTTGGCATCTTCAGGAGGCTGCGCAGTTTGTGGGCTTCGCTGTTGTCGCTCACCACGATGGGCACTGGGTGGCACTCGTCTTCGCTCTCCTCCCCTCCGCTCTGTTCCTGCACGTTATAGCTTCGCAGCTCCTCGTCCGACTCTTCGCTTTCGTCGGTGTCGCCGTCCTCCTCGTCCGCCTCTTCCCCGTCAGCCGGAGATGCTCGGCCCTCTGCTGCAGGGAGCTGAGGTGGAGGGGTGGATGGAGGTGGAGGAGAGGAAGAAGAAAATCGTCTGATGCTTGCCGTGTGCTGCAAGGCCACCTCATCTTTGGGTAAAGTGTGTAGGTTTTCACCGGATGTTCCCGATGGCCTGTTTTGAATCTTCTTGATCGCTGGCTCTTCTGTTGTTTCTAAATCCTGAACAGAGTTTTTCGTGTCCTCTGCATCCTCCTCTTCTACCTTGACGTTGGAGATACAATCTCCATTCAGGGCACCAAGGGCTTCTTCCATGGCCCCCACCACCTCTGCTGCCCAGTCTCCCAGGGATGAGCTCTCTTCCTGAGATGGCCACTCATCCAACCCTCCCTCTGTTATTGAAGCAGTGTCAGACGGCTCCAGAGGTAGCGCCAATACCTCATCCTGGCCACAGTTGTCTGTCAAACCTGCCTCCATCTCTAGTGGAGAAGAGGAGTCTGTTCCTGTTATTGTGTCTTTCATGTCAAGTTTTATGTCTTTGTTAGCTACAGTGTCCTTTAGCTCTTCCTCCTCTTCATTCTTCCTTTTCTCACCCTTCTTTTCTTCCATGTGCTGTTCTTTTTCAGCATTTTCTTCATCTCTTCCTCTCTCTGACACTTCTTCCCCTTCATCCCTGGACTGCCTTTCATTCTCATAGTCTGAAAAGTAGGCAGAGTCTCTGTATGGGGTCTTATCGCTCAGCGGTAAAAGGATGTTGTCGTCTGTTTGTGAAGCTCCGGAAGCCAAATCCTCACACAGCGATGGTTCATCCTCTGTGGGCACGACTTCGGCCTCGACCTCTTCCTCCTCCGGCACCTTGTCCTCCTCCAGGCTCGCATCAAGGTTAGGCTTTGCCAGAGGCTGTTCCCGGGGTTCATGAGGCTCTTTGGGCACAAACTCAGGGCTCTCGTTGTTTTCTGTGTCGTAGCCACTGTCCATAGCTTTAGGTGAGTTGGATGGGTGGGAGGACGCAGGGCTGAAGCCTTCACAAGACCCGGCTGCAGATGGCAGATCCATGGAATCCATGGAATCGGGAGTTCCTACCTGCTTCTGCAGCGACTTGAAGGCAGGAGAAGCGTTCAGCTCACTGGACTCGTCAGCGAAGATGCCTGAGGTAACATCAGTGATATCATCTGTGATGTCATCATCTTCGTCATCATCACTGCAGTCGAGAATGTCAGCGAGGCTCACACTGGAGCCTCCTCGGTCAACACCGCTGTCGCCAGTGTGGCTCAACTCTGACTGTGGATCTGTGAGGGCCACCATCACATGCATGTTGTCAGCAGGAGGTGGAGTGGTTTTAGTCATTGTCAGGGTCACCTCTTCTATTTTAGGCTCTGTTGGTTTTTGCATGATTGGATTTTCTTTGATTACATCCTCCTTCTTCTCTTTGATTAGTGTATCATCAAATGTAAGGTCAACATACTGCTCTCTGCTGTCCTCAGTCTTTATCAAGGCAGGTTTGGCCACAATGGGACCCCCTGGAGCCGGTGATAGATTAATCATCTCCTCATTGGGTGGGATGTCAATGACCTTATCACTGATGTAGTTGCTGTGACTGTAGCTATGGCTATAGCTGTTGTTTCTGACTAGCAGGCCTGTAAGGGGGTCAACAAAGTGCGAGTGGCAGCACTCTCCCGATGCTGGCACCTGAGTTTCGCCCTCGTGGCACAGGTAGATGTAGGCGTTGCAGTTGTCTGAGGGCACCATTGTGTGATGCTTGCTCAGACTAAGGCAGGCACTGTTATCTTTGGCCTGGTGGGGCTCAAGATAGTCAATGGGTTTGGGTAGAGAATGGAAGGCCAGGCTATGCTCCTCTGGCCAGGAGTCTTCGATATCTGTACTTGGCATTGTGTAGTGGAAATCTACGTAAGCGTCCTGTCTGCAGCTGTGGCTCGCCCGTCTGTGGTGACCCACGCTGCTATGGCTGTGTTTTGAAGGCCAAGTGTTGCAGGTGTGTCTCTCAACAAATATATCCTCTTCTTCCTCCTCTGAATCACTGTCTCTGTGCCCGATGTAGAGCGCCCCCTCTGTCTCCATGTTGATACTGACAGAGTGGCTGGCTGGTGTGGCTGGGCATGGTCTTCCTCAGGGAGCCCATCATGTCGTAGTAGCCCCCGGTCACGTTCTTTCCTATAATAGAGGTCTGACTTGTGTCCAGGTATGCGTCTCTGTAGGCCTGTTGAGATGGACTGGTTACAGAAGGGGATATACCTAGCGGGTTCTCCAACTCACCCAAGGCCTGACGCAGGCTCCTCGACCCCCAGCTTTCCCGATGATGCTCACTGGAGAGTTCACCTCCAATCAAATAGTGATCTATTCCCAAAGGGGGTGAGTGCTCATAGTAGTAACCCCCATCTCTGTCTTTATATGACACGTAGTGACTGGACTCCCAGGGTCGTAGGGGGCTGTTGTCTGACACTTGCCCTAAAAGGGGCTCCATTGTCAGGGAGATAGCAGGACTTGAGTCATTGGAGTCATATGCATCTGACTTGTGGATGTCTGCTGACCAATAGGGACCCATGTTCTTGGCCTGTGACGGGCAGGCCATGCACTCGCCTGAGTCAGCACTGCCAGTCAGAAAGCTCCCACTGCTGCCCTGGTAGTCTGGGCTGTAGGTGCACATGGTGTACTCCGGGTCAATATTACAGTCTACTGGCTCTTCAATGCGGATGTAGTATTCACTGCTGACTGAGGGGCTATGGGCACTGAGGACAGGAAGTATACCTGGAGCATGTAGATGTTTTGGTTGGTAGTAAGATGGAGAGACTCCGTGGCTGAGGCTCTCCATGGGGCAGCCTCCTACAATGCCCCCTGGTGGGTAAAATGCATCCTGACAATGATGATTGACCTGACCCAGGGTACTAGAGGTGTCTAGGTTTCTGTACGACTGGTCGGCTCTGGCTTGCTCCCACTTGTACTCAAAGTTCAGGCCATGGCTGGTCTCGGTGACTGTTAGTATATCATCCCCGGACTCTGAGTGGTAGCCATCACCGGCTGAAAACTGCTCGAGGAGAGGGAAAGAGGAGGAGGTGGATGACGGGTGGTCTCGCGACATGGCCGATGCACCACGGTGGCTGTTGAATCCAGTATTGGGACGCAGAGAGTTCCATCGCCTCTCGAAGTCCTCCTCGGCCTCGCTGGCTCCCTTCGCACACAGGTAGCTGAGCAGCAAGTGGACTTCCTCTGCATTGGGTCTCTGATCAGGCTGGAGCCAACAGAACTGCATCACCTCATACCTGAGGAGTCCAAACACAAGACAAACAGAAAAACAAGAGTCACATACACAAGATGAGAAAGAGAACATTCCACCAAATTATTCTTTAGCTCTCTTCAGCAGAAGAAATGAAATGCATTTTATAGTGTTGCTGTAAATATTGTGTTCTGCAGTGTTTGTCCTTCTCCTGTTAAATATTTTAAAGATGTTTCTAAATGCGTCTCTGTGTGTCTCACCAGCGCTCAGCCAGCGGCACTTTGAGCAGAGGTTTGGGCAGTCGCAGCTGCTGCTCCCTCACAGCGTAGGTCAGCACCTGTCTGTCCGAGTAGTGTCTGTAGGGCTGGTTTCCCAGTTCAAACAGCTCCCAGATAGTCACACCCAGAGACCTGAGACACAGGAAGACATGGACATGAGACAGTAGCCAGAGCAGGTGTGTGTCATGTGCCTTTGTGTTTGCATTGACAGGCATTTTTCATTTACTCAACTATCACAGCAGAGGGAGTAATTCAATAAATAGAAAAAGAGCAACTAAGAAATACAAACAAATTTTCTAGGCAGCAATCGGTTGTTTCTAAAAACAGGTGCTCATGTTTATGTCAGTGTGTGTGTGTGTGTGTGTGTGTGTCAGCTGATCGTACCACATGTTGCTCTGTTGGGTCTGGTCGGCCACCAGCAGGTTTCCGTGCACCTCATCCACCAGCTCCGGAGCGATCCACCGCAGCGGCACGTACATCTGATCCGACGTCACGTAGTAATCATCCTGATGGGAGTGATGGGTGTTAAAGGGTTAACAGGCAGAAGAGAATCACACTATTTTAATTAGATTTGTAACAAGTGAAATGAGCTCTGGGGAATGAAGTTATCTGTGAAATCTGTAGCTCACTCGGGCTGAATAAATGCTAGACGCTTTAGTCGAGGCATCACACCTGAGGGACTTCAGTCGTAACTCACTAACAAGCTCAGCTTACTTCTTCTTAATTAATTCATTCATCCACTCAGTGTCTGACTATTAATGGTCGTCTGCAAACAAACTGGACACTTGATTCTATTTCTTTCTCCAGTTCAGCCAAATATTCTGAACTAATTAAACAATTTACTTGAAAAATAATAGTTTGTTTACATATTTACTGTGTTTCCAGATAAACAGACCTTGTACTTGGTGTGAGACAGACCATAATCTCCAATCTTCACCGAGACATTGGCAGACAACAAGCAGTTCCTCAAAGCCAGGTCACTGGTGACAAAGAGGGAGGAGGAAGAGGAGGAGGAGGAGGAAGAAAACAGCTGTTACAACTCTTCATTATTTATGAACAGACAGAACAGGACCAGAACTTTGCAGGAGGATCTGACGACTTGAGACACATAAATATTTACACACCCTGCAGCTCAACAGTGCTCTGATAATCTCTGAAAACACATATGAACATCAGCTCCTGAAGAAGCTGCTGCAGACTTAGTGGATGTTGTTCTGGAGATGAGGAGTCGTCGCCTGCAACAAAATCACTGATGCTGGAGTCTGTATGAGGAGCACTCAGGCAGCACCAGGATATTGTTCCAGGAAGCGACCGAGAAGCTCGAGATCCTCACCTGGACCCGGTGTTGTCAATTTGTCATGTGATATTCAAAAGCAGAAATTTCTCCCTACCTGTGTGTGAAGTTGTGTTTGTGCAGGTGCAAGAGTCCTGAGGCGATGTCACAAGCCATCCGCTGGAGGATCAAGGGCTCCGGGGTCATGGTTTCTGCAGTCCTGCAGCTTCGGAGGTAACCCTTCACATCCCCCTGGACACAGCAGAGAGAAATGAAACATCTGGATGTTACAGCCTCTGACCACTGGAGGGCAGTCTCGTCATTGCTTGTCACCCATTTCTTGTTCAGTTATCTGAATCTGACTTGGTATTAGAATCTGGCATCTTGCACCAGATGAACTTGCTGTCAGTTTTATATGTGCAGTTAAAATATTTTGGATGAACAAACCGATCTGGTCATTTGGAATCAAAGTTGTACTTCGGCTGTTAAACCTTGTATTTACATTCATACATGAAATTAAATTGTACTATGAGCAATACATTTCATCAGCTATCACCAATTTACTTCACTTCCACTGTGGATTGAATGAAAACTTGACAGATGTGAAGCGGCAGGAAGCCAGTTCTTACTTCGACATCACCACAAATATCAGTGTTAAATCTACTAAATCAATCACGCAGAGCTGATGGTGGGTTTCAGTCTGAGTGGTTCAAGTGTGCCGTGACTTATTGGTGACTTTGGCTTCGCCTGCCACATATTTACAGCAGCTGCCAAGAATGTTTTTATTGCCAAATATAATTAACAAAAAACTCCCGTAAACTGCATATTAGAAAAAGTCTCCAATCCATTTAATGCACTGAATGAGTTACAGGATCTAATGGAGACTCTGAATTCAAAGCAAAGGTCAAAAGACTTGACAGGAGCTTTTATCAACTACAGGACATCTCTCACTCTGTTTCAATTCACTTTGTACCAAATGTGCTACAGCCCAATATAAAAACACTTAGTGGCAAAGGCACATTTACGCCACAGTGATTTTATTATCATGTTAAAATCCTTCGATGAAATGACAGATTTCCAGCGGCAGGTTGTGGCAGCGCTCGTCCACTGCTGTGTATTAACTTCAGATGTTACTTAGTCTCTCTGACACGTGCTGTAAGCCGTTCTCCCCACACCTGGTCTGTGGGCTCGGACACTCACCAGTGGACAAAACTCCATCACCAGCAGGTAAGGAGTGATCTCAGTGCACTGGGCCAAACACTGCACCAGAGCATGATGCTGGAGGGATCTGAGAGCAGAGGAGGAGACGAGGAGCGCGACATCAGAGCAAAAATATAATAAAACTGTTTTGACAATTGTTTTACTTTGCATTGCTTGATTGTACAAAAGGTTAGAATTAAAGGACATGATGTAAGAGTCCAGTTCCAATTTTCTTCTACAAGTAGTAACAAAAATGTTCTCAAGTAACTATGTGCAATTTTAAATCCATGTGCAATATTATGTTCATTATCATGTGCAATACTTTCAGTATCATGTGCAATATTATTTTGCTATAACGTTTAACGTTTGTCATGTTTAAATACCATGTGTAATATAACTCTTCTTTATCATCATGTACAATTACGTTCAACATCATCTTCACATTCATTATCTGGTGCAATATAACTTTTTTTATCACCTCTCAATTTACTGCCATTACTACTTTGTACTTTACTTATTCTACTTCTGATGTTTTGAAGAATGGTCCCTTCTTCATGTGTCATACAAATGAAAATCCTTAAAAGTAGAGATACTGAAACAATAGCATCAGTACAACACCATCACTGACAGACTGACAGGTGAGACAGGTAAACTCGTACCGGTAAGGCTGTGCCTCCTCCAGGAAGTGCATCTGGTCCTGCACGCTGGCGCTGGCTTTCAGCTCCTTCACCACCACCTGGGTGGTGTTTAGGCCTGCGTTCACCTCCCCCAGCAGAACCTGAAAGAGCGGAGACAGAGACGTACGTATACACACGAGGAAGACAGATGGACAGACAGACATTTACACCCAAACAAACCCATGGAGCATGAGGTGGGAGGGACCAGACAGACAGACAGACAGACATGAAGCGGTCATGCAGGAGTTCAGCGAAGAGAATTCAAAGACAGTGAGGAGACAGAAAAGTGCAGACACGTACAGATGGACATACCCAGTGAAGGTACACAAGGATGGAGAGGACGGATGTGTATTCATGAGTGAACAGTATGAGTTGGAAGAGAAACAGACAAAGAAACAGGGGGAGAGAGAACGAGAGAGAACGACAACAACATGTTATCTGGTTGTAAAAACACCACGCGCTTCAGCCTGCGGCCGTTTGACATTTCTACCAGCGTAAAATCTGTTCTCACAGGCTCGAGTCTGTCACTTCTGAGACGAGTGGACATCAAAGGCACAAGGATCAGCCCCGCATTACACACTCAGACATTACAGGTAACTCAGCGTGTCGGCCATTTTTAACCGACTCTGCTCTAAACACGGCTGGGATCACAGCAGAGACTAACACGCGTGACGTGAGACTCAGTGATGCTGCGTTTCATCCACCTGGCAGGAAGCTGCAGGAGCCACTGTCAAAACCACCGGCAGGAAGTTATGAAGCCTGAAGCGTCAGAAGTGGGCTTACCTTCCCGAACCAGCCATTCCCGATCTCTTTCAGGTAGAGAAGACTGTGGCGGCCCAGATCTGTGGATTTCAGGAGTTGGACTGGAGGAAAAGAAGAGAGAGGGAAAGGAGTTACGGTGGTGGATGATCCTCCACCATCGGACGCTTGATGATGTTGTTGTGGTCTTTGCTTTACACCTTTTACTACAAATCACATGACAGCTAACTATTTCACAAACAGAAATGTGAATGTAGTATTTGTTCTTTTCCAGGCAGCCACTCGTTCTGATTCGTTATTATTAAATCTTAAAGTTGTTTAAGTTGTTTAATGTGAATGATTTAGTGCCTTGTTGTCTTTCACATAATTCCACATTTAAGTGACATTATCACACAACAAAAATATAACAATGACAGATTCAGGACTGATGTTCACTCTGATGGATTACACTACTTAAACAAAGCTCGAGCAATTAGCAATGTTAATCATTTTCACACCATATGAAAATGGATGGAAACCAACGGTTGTTTGGAACAAAAACAATATATATAGTAAAAATCTACAACTGCAAAGCATACATTTGGAAATAGTCAGCAAAAATTGATGAATGAAACTGATAGTGAAATCTATTTCAACTTAAATACAAAAGATCTCCACCGGCCCTGAGAAGTTTGTTAAAAGTCTGATTATCAGTTATATATAAAAAAAAAAACTAACTAAACTTGAAAAAAACAGGTTTGAGAAACTGAAGACATCAACAACAGTTTCATTGAAAAGCTCCACATTCAAATGTGCTTTCCTTCTCACTTCTCTCACTTCTAGTTTCAGGGTCAGTTCTTCAGCTACCAAACGGTCTTCATCACTTTCAGTGTAAAATAAGGAACCTTTTTGTACCAGACAAAAAAAGCTTGGCACGGAGGCGCTGAAGAGGAGGCCGACCTTCACGCAAGAGCAAGATACAGTGTGTCCTCACTCATGAGGAGGTGAATCACAGACTTCAGTGATAACAAATAAGAAATACACACAGCTTGTATAACACAGCGACGTGACACAACGCACCGTCTCCAGTGAATTAAGTGGCCACTGTCGAATCCATCCTCTGTCCAATCAATTGTTATTTACTCTTTCTAAAATGAAATATCCGAACATGCCAGTGGACGTTTCCCATGGTCCCCGAGTAAACAAACTCTTAAGTCTTATTCTGCATTGAGTGGACTCTGGCACCGACGTGTCTGACTGTCCTCCGACCCCCTGATGCGTCTCAGTCGGCGTCCCCCGATGACCTGAGTCCTTCCTGCCTGCTGAACACGCCCGACCGTCCCGTCCCAGCTCAGCCACATGAAACGGGACTGACGGGGCAACATCCCCCCCTGCCCCTCCATCTCTCACCCCCCACCATCCATCCCTTTCTTTCTCTCCGTGTCTCCCACGATGACACTTAGATTCTGGGCGTAGAGGCGGACAGACGGATCTTTGTGGTGCCGTCGTCCCCCTCCAGACCGCCGCACAGTCCAGTCACTGTGTGGAGGCCATATTGGACGCCCCGTCTCTTTCCCCAGACTGGTCATTCCTTACACCCACTCACGCTCTCTCCGGCGCGAAGCAGAATAACCACCATTGTCTGGCTGCTTAGGGCAGCATGGCACCAGTTAGGACCAGTTAGTGCGACACACTGGGGCTATTATCCGCCAGCTCCGTGACATAGGAAGGACCGAGCTCTGGCGATAACAGTGGCAAGCGACGGGTCGCACCTACGCCATCGTGTTAACCTCAGATATTCATAACGCTGATGGAACAATGAAGGGAGGATGATTCATTCTGGGAAGAAAATAAATGCTCAAAGATTCTACTCTAATATTTGTTTTCTTTTTCTTCTGTTTCTTTGCAGGATGTCTGAAAAGACACTTTGCAGAATCCAATGAAATAGTAGAAAAAAGGTTCCTTTTAAAGTTTCTTGCCAGTGCATTTACACTATTGTTTAATGAAACACTTCAATTACAGGCCTGGAAACCATCTGCATTGTGAATCCCATGTTTGTCTCTCTATAATGTTTTTCTATTATTAAAATGATGCATTTAGAGGAAGTGCAGTCTTGAACATACTCTCACTTTCTCATTTTTATTCAGATTTAATTTCTCTTCTAAAAAACCCACTGTGACAAACTGAAAATACTCCTGCAAGTTCTCAGATCTCTTTACAGCAACTCAATTTCCATTTGCCATCGCTGTCTGGTCTGCTCTGAGCTGTGAGCTGCAGAGAAGCTCTCTCTGAATGCATCCAGACTAATCGCTGCAGTAGCCAGGAAGTCTTCAGCGAGATGCACAGCGGCTAAATCACTCAGAGCCTAATGGAATTCCCATTATGTTCTTCCAGTCCGGTGCGTCCTGGTCCGAGCTCTGCGGAGCTGCAGCGCTGTCCTTGGACAATCGTTTAAATTCACTCATGACATTTGCTCTTGTTGCGTAACTCAAGAAGAAATGGAGAATTCAGAGGTCGATGTATGTGAGTGACTGTCATGAATGATGCATGTATGTGCTCTGAGTGGGTGTGTGTACATGAGCATGAAAACTGGACTTGTTTCTGCTCATATTTGACTCTTTGTGTGTGTTTTCGTGTGTGTGTGATTGTTCACGTCTTCTCTGAATGGGTGTGAGCTCCATTAGTGTTTGCAGCGCAGCCTGCAGCACAGAACAGCTGCATCAGGGCGGGTCCAGAGGACTCGGCCGCAGACTGAGCCAAGCTCTTACAGAGCTGGTGTCTCATTGGGAACTCCACCTATCCTCACAGTCTTTGACAGCGCCAGTGTTCAGCGGGACGACAGAGGAGACGGGAACATTGGCTGAAAGGAACCAGACTTTCTCATAGCTGCTAAACTCCAAATCTCCCTCAGGAGACTCAAAACCTGAGACCTGCATCTTCAGTCTGTTTGCTTTGAATCAACCTTAACACTTCTTGATAACAATCTTAATAACTGCCATTCTTACACATTCATTTTCATGGCCTCTCTGTTGTTTTAGCATCTGTTCTCTTCTCTTTCATTCTGTTGCTGTAAGTTTAGCTTCTCAGTTTTAATATTTCATCAGCCTGTAAAGCTCTTTCAGCTGCATTTGTATGAAGCCGTGTTGCACAAATAAACTTGAACTTCAACCTGAACTGGGATAGTTGTAGGAAACGAAGACAAAACACTGACAACAGACAACTCGGTGGATCCATTTCAGCCTTTCCTATTCTCATGAAAAACCAAACTCCCCCTCCCCTCATGACGCCACTGGGTGAGGTCGTCCTGAAGGTGCAGTAATGAATCCCTGACCTCTGCCACCACTGTAATGCCATATGGTTTCTATTATTCACACAAGACAAAGCATATGTTCACAGAGCGTAGTGAGAAAACAGTTTCTCTCTGACCCAAAGTGTCAGGCTGCGCAGATATTTGTGGTTTTGGGTGCTGAGGTTTTGAAGTGTCCACCTCGGAAACATTTCCCTCCAGGAACTCTACCTTTGCTTCTTTCAATGCATTGAACAACACAAGTGAAACTGCATCGACGTCCTTGTATCGACTTCATAGTTTGCAAATAAAACCAAACTTATCGGCTCGATCCCACCAGGACGGAGTTCGAAAACAAACTCTTTGTGATTTGGGTGAAATCTCTTATCGTTGCCCCTTTGCCCATTTAATTAGCGCGGGTCAAAGTGTATGAATGTAAAACACGAAACAAACATTCGATTGCTTCTCTCTGAGCTTTGATGCAGACTGATCCCAGAGCTAACGGCGTGGGCACGAACCATTAAGCCTCATCACACTCCGGTGTCATAAGTTTATCAGGCAGCATCAGCCCATTAACGCACAACAAGGAGCGTTGTCACATCGAGGCCGGAGGAGAGACAGAAAGCGACAGAGTGAAAGAGCGATATTCTCACTGGGGTTTTGTGCTCTCGCGTGCCTGACATTCCGACGAGCAGCAGTGTAGGCTGGCCGCCTGGACGTCCTTATGCAACAGGCAGATGTTTGTGGGAGAGAGTGAAAGTTAAAGAGCACAGAGTTCATTCTGTGGGGACCTGCAGTGAGGGATTGTGGGATAGGTGGAGGCCCAGCTGACCGAGGCCAGCATCAGGGCGGTGTTCACTCCGGGGACGAACTTTGAGCAGCACCAGATACGCAGCTTTCCGTGCTCTTGCATTTCTCTCACACCCTTGAAATGTACTTGCACGAGTAAGAAAGCTATTGCAGGGCTTGCATCAGTTTCTAGCAAATGACCGAAGGCGTAAATTACAAAGAAGTGACAAACCGTCCGAAGTGATATCATGATTGGAAATTCTTTGACCACCCATTCATCTTGTATTTTATCACTTTCAATGGCAGGAAAATATGTAAATCTTTTTAAATGTAGCGTGGGGATTTCAAAGATTTACTGAGTGGAAAAAAAATGGAGGACAAAGTTTAACTGCTTGAGTACACGGTTTCCATTAGAAAAAGAGCCAAAAGTTGAAAGTGAACTGACCTGATCGAGCAGGCTGCTTTGCCACCGGCAGGGACACCTCGGTGAGCGGCAGGATGTAGACGTCCGGGCTGCCCTGGGAGGCCGGCGAGGCCAAGGTGGACATATCTGCGTGGTACTCCTCCCCGTCCACATTCTCGAATTCCTGGAAAACAAATACACACATACATGAAGAGGTCAAAGGTCATGCAAAGGAACAGGTTGCTTACATGACACCGGCTTCTGGTTGGGTAAGCTGCACATCGCATGTGAGGAAATGAAGATGCAAGATGCCTGGAGGTCATATATCAATAAGTGCATATCTATTCTATCTATCTAATGTAATATTTGACTGCACTGATGTATATATGCAGAAAGCAATAGCAAATGTTGTGTTGATGATATTGTGGCTTGAGCGCAGAAGCAGAGCTGAGATAAACTGAGGCAAGCTGTCCTGGCTCGGCTCAGCGTTGCTCTGAGCTGTTTGTGAGACCAGTTGGAACATCGCAGTGTAAACAAAGCCAGTCCCATTTATCCAAAGATTATTTGCACTAAGATTACATGTAACTAAATCCTCTACTTCGCAATTAAGCCTGATGAGTTTAGTGCCGAGATGGTTTCTGGAAGCTGCAGAGTGAAACCTGGAGAGAGGAGCTTCTGTGACTCACTCTCACTCAACGAGCACACTTTGCTTTTTCGTATTTGGAAAAATATTTTTAAATATTTTCATCGGTTGCAAAAAACGTGTCCAAAGCTGTCGAATGAAATCAATCCAAGTGACACAGAAACGAAGAGTTAACGTTTCATTTATCTGTACGTGTGTGTGTGTATTTAATGTTTTCATTTGATTGATCCACTCACTGGGTGGAGCATCTTACACTGAGTGAAAAACGACTCTGTGATGACGTAAATGCTTCAGGAATGAGACAAAACTAGGCTGCTTGTCTCAGACGAACATTTCATTATGATGTGACATGTGATGTGAAATAAGCCAATCAATCAGTTACAGTTACGTATTTCAGAATATTGTAGTTCTTGGAAAAGCATTGGAAGCACTCTGAGTTTTCTTTGTTGGTGTTACGCCGCGGCCTGAGCTGGACGAACGTAAAGACACATCGCAGCATAAAGCAGAGGATGAAGAGGGGAGGGAGTTGGCTGCATCCACACACCGGATGTCAGAATAAAAGTCCCTTAAGTTGGGAGCTGGAGAGCAGCGGGGTCCCAACACTGGAAAAATGTGACCTCTGCAACACCCACACAAACACACACACACACACACACACACACACACACACACACACACACATAAACACCTCCATCTCTCACTTCATCCTGTCCCCCAAGAATGTGAACGCTTACACACAACACTCCCTCCACCCGGCCTCAGATCCAAATCTTCACACGGCCTCACTCACCCTCCCATTCGACATGTGGTTTCACTCTCCACACGGACACACACGCACACTGTCACACACACACACACACGCACACACACACACACACACACCAGCATCTACAGAGCAGCAATATCACACATCCTGCAGTAAAAGGTATCAAACCTCAGCACCTGAACATTTTAGTTATTTTTTTAAGTAAATGATGATCAGTTAGTAAAATAATAATAATAATAGAAAAGATGCCAATTACAGTTTCCCAGAATGCAAAGTGACGTCTTCAAATAGTTTTGTTTGGTCAACAGTCAGTGACATAAAAACACAAAGACAAAAGCAGCAAATTGTCAAGTTTGAGAAAACTGTTTGACATTTTTGCCTGATAAAATTGTTTTTTGATTGATCCACTAATCAATCAGTTTCCCAATGTTTAAACACAGAAAAACAAAGCAGAGATATACAACTTAATATGAAGTGATGACAGAGAAACGCAGCAGTGATTTCATTATGAAACTGTCCAATGAACTTCCTAAAATATTCACAGATCAACATTTGCTTTGACTCTTTAATGCCTGTTTCCACCTGGATGTAAAAGTTCAGCAGACAAGTGTTTCTGTGACTCCACAGCATCGGCAGTGAGCTTACCTGTCCTCATGTCCACAGGTGAGAATGACCTCAGCATCTCAGCCTCTTTCTGGTTCTCTGACACACACACATCAAAGCACATGCACACACACACTCAGCGGCCCCCCGGGGTTCCCAGCTGTGTGACGGGGGCAGGGCGGCGGGAGGCTGGCGGTGCCAGGAAGAGAGGCTGCAGAAAAAGGCATCATCACTCTGCAGAGAGAGTCTCATTGTCGAGTCCAGAGAGGAGGAAGAGGAGGAAGAGGCTTGACCACTGACTGTCCCCAGGATCTGCTGGGGATGGAGGGATGGAGGGAGAGAAAACTAGAAGGGGGAGAGGAAGAAGGAGGAGCATCATCTCCCAGTTCACAGGCGAGACTGAACCTGCAGTCGTCTCATGAGGGAGAGGAGAGAAACTGAGCCCCCTCAAAAATGTGAGGGAGAAAAATAGAGGGAGGAGGGGGGAGGAGGGGTGGGGGGTTCACATACTATACATGTGACATCACTCGCTCTCTTCTTCTCTTTTTCTCTCTTTCTCCCAAAAGCCAAAGAACATCTGCAGGGCAGAGTCCCCTTCCTCACTAAACCAATTTGTCTCCGTACGTCTGAGGACTGTCCACTGTCCACTGTCCACTGTCAGTCCTGACCTCTGAACCTGACCTCTGACTCCACAACCACCGGACGGAACCTGAACCTGAGCCCAAGTCTTAACCCTCAAACTCAACGCTTTCATATTCAAATTAAGGGGGAATTAGCTGGAATGTATCATCTGGACAACAACTGCATGTGAATCCATAAAAACTAACTTCAGCAACATGAAAACTATCTTCAGCTGGTGACTGGGCTTTAAATGTGTTTACGGTCAAATTCACCTAATGTGCCGCAAACTCTGCTCGTCATTATGGTTGAAGGTCTGAAGTCACATGGACAAGATGCATCAAACAATTGATCATTTTTTCTTCAAAAGACTAGTTTGAAATTTGGGAAACACACTTATTTGCTTTCTTGCAGAGACTCACCTCTAAAACTCACTGATTATTAACATATATCTGGACTGTTTCATACAAAAACAAGACAAGACAGTTTGTGGTTTTACAGGACGATTAATTCTTGACACGGCACAAGAAACATCAATCTCCTCATTTGACTGTTTTCTTAAATGACAAGATTTTGTAGAAAAATTGATTTGGACTGTAAAGAATTACAACATTTCCAAAGCTCAGAGAATAATTTCTACATTTTTATACAAAGTGAGAAAAGACGGATTCTTTCATAAAAGGCTCCTAATGAAAACTTGGAGTTAACCCGAAGTGCGAAGCCCAAACCAGCCCCTGACAGCAGAGACGGCCGTTGGAGGAAGTTCCCCATCTTTCCATCTCTGTCTGTGAAACAGAGAGCTTTTCTCTCGTCTCCTCTTGAAGTTTTTTTTCTGAAATTCCCTCTTCCTGCTCTGGGAGAGGCTGTGTCTAATTCCAGATGGGGCCCTGAGGCCGGATACGCTGTGGGCTCATGGGTATGCCCTTCCTCACGCCCTCGCGCCCTCTCCCCTCCCCCTCCTCCCCCCCGGCCCCTTCCTCAGACACACCCCGACAGGTCCGAGCTGGGTGGTCCGACCCGCCAGAGACGCAAACCAGACATCGTATATACTGTACGTCTCTATATGCAACAACAAGTCGAGATGCAAACTTATAAACAACGGCGGTCAAGAAAGAACAGGAAGTTGTGTAACACGGCTCCAGACACTTCGGGAATCAGTGTCGCTCTGTGTTCAAGAAGAAAGAAAGAAAGGCTCTGAGAAAAGATCCGACAGACTTCATGTGCTTCCTTTAAAGACACTTGTTAATTGTTTACAGAAGTTTGCAACTTAAATTAATAAAGTGAAGAATAAACCATGTTCTTTAAACAGTTACAAACACGGTCGATATGAATCACAGTTCGGCTCGTTGGGGAAGAACAGACAAGAACAGAAAGGGTCTGATGTTTCACAGTAAATATGTAGATCATGTTTCCAGGTCACTTCTTCAAATGTGTTGTTTCGCCTGATCAACAGTCTGGAGCTGAAAATATATTCAGTCTTCAATAATATGAAGCAGCTGCAAAACATAAAAAACAAGCTGGAATATTCAACATTTTTAGTCACAACTATGGATCAGATCAAGAACTATCAGATGGATTTGCATGATGTTTGGTCCCAACATTCACGATCTCCACATGATGAACTATGGTGATCGATTCATGCTTCATCTACTGGCTTCATCTTGCTCACAGGATTCACATGCTGATGTCGAGCATGTTCACCATCGAAGAGAACATTTGTAGAGGAATCAGCAGGAACGCATTTATGTCTCTCTCTCTCTCTCTCTCTCTCTCACACACACACACACACACACACACACACACACTCTATCTTTCTTGCTCCCTGTCCTATTTTCTCCGGAGCCGTGACCCAGTTCATTGCACGGCTCAGAAACGGGGTCTAAATCAACGACACAAGACGGACCTGAAAAGCTGGAGGCCTCCCGCCGCCCCACAAACACCAACCCTCGCACCTTTGTCTGCTCGTCTATTTACTCCAAGTATGAATGGCTGCAGACTTTCTGTCCTGATTCTAATGGCTGCAGAGGTTTTGTGTTCAGTCCATCTGCAGTGCCGCTCATGGGCAAAGAGTCAGAACACTTATCTCTGTGCAAGACTCCATAAAAACTTTGCATGATTTAAGGAGCGTGTGTGTGTGTGTGTGTGTGTGTGTGTGTGTGTGTGTGTGTGTGTGCAGAGGCGTGTCAGTCTGTTTTCATGCCTTGTGGTTCATGTGGAAGTCGGCACATTAAAGGAGGAGCCCACCTTGAAGCCGATCTTGCCCTTCTTGCAGCAGAGGCAGGCCAGCATGAGGAAGACGAAGGTGAAGAGGCCGGAGAAGGAGATGGCCACCACAGCCAGGGACGACGACCAGGACAGATCACTCAGCGGAGCGCCATCTGCAGGACACATCGGGTGTTACAGACAGAATATTAGACTCTGGTATGAGGCTCTGTGCTGTTTATGTGATCGATGCATAATAAAGCAGGTTTGACATGAAATTAGATTAGAACATTAGGAGTAATGTCATTTACATTCATACATTACTGGATATAAGTTTTTCCATCACATACATTTGAATGTGTTACACAGCAGCTCATGAACTGACTGCTTCCTCTGGAGATTATGTTTCCATTCAGGAGCATTCGCATGTTTGATTTATCGCTTTGTCATCATGTTATTGCTCAAAATGAAATGTTCTGAAACATTAAAGCCCTGCAGCATTTATCCAGCACACAACAACAACAACAACAACAACAACAACAACAACGTTACACTGCTGCTCAGAAAACCAGGCTGAAAATTCATGTGTTGATTTGATCTCTTAAGAAGACGATGCAGGATTGACCAAAACATCAAATGTCCAGCTTCTTAAATGTAAAGTTTTCCTACTTTTCTTTGTCATGTATGAAAGTCAGTGAAGGATTTTGACTGTTGCTTGGGCTCACTTCAGGCTCTGGGAAACAGTGATGAGCATTTTTTTTTTTTTTAGAATTTGTTGACATTTTATAGACTGAACAAATTCATTGTTTAATAGTAAAATGAAAAAATGAAATGAAATTGTGACTTGCAGCTCTACAACAACACACTGAAGCGTCCTGATGAAAAACCTGCCATGAGCCCTGAATGCTTCGTTTTTCTCAGGATGATTCATCTGCAAAACAAGTGATTTAATTAAAAGTGAGGTGCAGTTTTAATAATGATTTAATATTCATGCAGTTTCCTGTCAGTGTTTACATTGTGTCTGCCTCTGAAGGCCAACAGTGTAGATTTCTGCTATCGGCTCTATTTCTCTCTCATTCTCCTGAGTCTCATTCTGTGAATCACTGGAGCCAATTTCCAGACTTTCAGGGTCTGAAGTATCTTCTACGTGCGCTGCGTTCACGCCGTCCAATCTTAATATCTTGTTCCCAGTTTTGGGGGCAGTTTCGAGCCGTGATGATTTATTTCTCTCATCCTGCGACGGCCTCCGAAATGCAACGGTTACCAGGGAAACAGATTGGACGGACAGCCATGCAAGATTGCCTTCAGCTGTAAATCTCTCACACCGATTCCTGCCAACAGCGGCGCCACCCAGCTCCGCACACACACACACACACACACACACACACACACACACACACAATAAACAGCAGTGAGAGTCATCTCTGCTGCCAGTTTGTGCTGATCCTCTGAAAGCTGGTGCGACTGGCTCTGAGTATCAGGCTCTTAGTGTAATTGGACAGAGTGTGAACGCGGTTGTTCAGGAGGCCTGTTGGCAGAACGTAGGCAGAGAGGAGAATATTTTAAAAAACATGCAAACCTAACAGTTAAATACAGGATGAGCCGGCCAGCTCCGGGTTCGTGGAACGTACAGACTGAATTCTACTGGATGTTTCACTCGAATGGGGCTAAATAAAACTCGGTGTCCATAAAAAGTGCAACGTGACGCCACATGAAGCCGCGTGGGAGGAAGAGGTGGAAGAGCCAGCTTGCTAAATCAGTCAATAACCATTTAGTGCTTTGAAATGCTACACAGGAAGATTCAGATTTAATCACTTTATTTGTCAGGGGGATAATTACAGAGAAGAGAGACCTGTTCTGACTCGGCTTTATTTAAAACTCCCCCCGTTTACAAAATGTCATCTCCCCCAGCGGCGCGAGACGGAGCGAGCGACTGGAGCTGCAGCTTCATATCTGAGGAGCAGAGTCAACATGAAAACATGAAAGACCAGGTGACGCACCTGGACATCAGAATTATTACAAGCAGATGCAAAATCCTGACATATACACATCTGCTCCACAATGACTTCACATCAGACATGAGCAGTTCAGTGCATCTTATTCTCAGCTGTCGGAACAAACTTCACACTGACATTTCTGATTTATACAATAATTACTGTGATATGTTTTTTTCTTGCCTGCAAATCTCATCTAAAGAGTCCAGCTGTCTCACAAAATGATTTAGCTGCTTTGAAAGTGAGAGAAAGATTTTTAATAAACCTTCAGAAGGATCCAATGAGCCTGAGTCAGAAAATATTGAGAGACTATCACATTGTTGGTTTTGGTATTTTCATTTCAGTCCATCCTACTCTTATGTACGATTTTTATTCATTTTGACACAGTTTCTATAATAAAAAATGTAAAATCCACACAACCTCAGACACGTCTGTTCCCCCTGAAACGCTCCAACTGTGCCAAAGCAAGAGGAAGAAATCTGAGGAAAGAATTCATCTCTAATCTGACGCCTGAGCTTCTCCGACAGGTGCAGAAAGAGCTTCGTGCAGCAGGTCGTCAGTCGGCCGGAGGAGGACAGAGGAAGATCATTTACATATATTGATGCAATAATGTGATGCTGCCACACAGGCCTGATTTGGCCAGTCAGCAAATGTACAACTATATTATCATTTAGCAGGTTTTAAAACATCGTCTTTGTACAGAAGGGTTGGATCCCAGAGAAACACTCAAACACCCTCTTGTTGTGTTTCCTTCTTTGTGTCAAATCAATGCCATCGACTGCTGATCTTAATGAAATAGAGGCTTCTCCCTCTTGTTAGCTGTGATGAGCCCAAACCCAGAGAGACTCTCGGCTGGAGGTCCACGGGGACGTGTCCCTCCTGAGAGCTTCATTAAGCTCACTCAAACACACAAAACGCCTGTTTTCAGTGTAAAACACAGGAATGAATTTCTGAGCTGCTGCATTTTTTCTCTCTTTTTACTACTCGATGCTCGCAGCTCGAGCGCCGTGCAGCTCTCGGCTCAGAGGTGGTAGCCATTTTTAGCCTCCCGAGGCAGAGAGCCGAAGCACATCCCGATGACTAAATGATGAAAAGGGAGCGAGCGCGAGGAGACGAGAGGAGAGAAGAAAGGACGTGAGAAAGAAGGAGAGGCTGAAGAGCCGTGTGCTCTGCAGCGTCTCCCCCAGGAGAAGCTCCTCGCCACTCACGGCAGAAAGTCAGCGAGTCGAAGAGCGGCGGCTCGGAGTCGAACCGAGGCCAGACGGAAGCAGAGATCAAGTCTATCTGACAACCTCACGTGTTTGTTCTGCCTTCACAGAGACTCACAAACAGCAGGCTTCATCCTCATCCCCACATATTCATACATAAACCCTGAGTATCCTACAGCCTACAGCTGCCCTGTAGGTTGGTCACGTAGTTCAGTTGGTGTCTAGATGGAGTCGATCGGAGACTTAACGAAGAGGTCGACAACACCACAGCCGTGTCTGTCTCCAGGAATTTACTGCATCTGTCCAACATGTAACTCCACATGAAAGCACAGCGCGTTGTCTTCACATTTCTTTTTGTGCCCAGGTTAAAGAGACAAGATAAATATGTGTTAATTAGTCAAATTTAGAGGCAAATATGTTTAAGTTAGGACAGAACCAGACTATAGACAGGACATTAGAGACGTTACACATTCGACTGGCATCAACCTTCTCATCTGATTCTCAACAAGAAAGAAAATAAGAGCATTTCCCTAAACGTTATATCTATAAGGGTTCGCTACAATGTGCTGGAGGTTCAAAACTCTGGACCTCCCCAAAAAAATGAGACACCAGAAACAAAAGGAACAGAAGGACACTTCAGGAACCAGCCTGAAAATGGTAAGATTCAAAATGTAGTGGATCCAAAGAAGGAGAAAGAACAACACTGGCAGCAGCATGACGCTCCACCAAACAACGAGCACACACACGTCTACATCAGAACCTACGTACAGTCAAACTAATTCCTTCCACTCGTGTATCATGCTTATGGTCACACAGGCTTCAGGACTGAAGGAACAGCTCACTGGGTCGTGCACACTCAGCTCGTTCTGTCACTGACATGTTGAGAGTCAGTGTTTTCTTTCTATTTCTGGCGGAGAGCAAACAATCAGCAGCTGAAGCACAGCTGAGCTCCGGCGGTGCAGCGCAGGTATGACTCACTGACTCGGCCTGTCAGGGAGACTGAAGTGCTGACCGGCGAGCGGGACGGTTCAATCCGAGCTGACAGACTGAAGAAGAGTCCCAAGTCTTTCCCCTGTCACCGCGACGTCCTGGACATCAGCCTGAATGTGACGCTGTGGCGTCGACGGTGCAGCTGCTAAGTGCAGAAAACAACTGCCAACAAATAAATGCTGGTTTCAGTATTTGCTGGTGCTGTTGCCTCACAGATAGTGATTCCAGATGTAACTCAGCCATCGCTGATTAGCGCGCCACTATTGTTAAGCCTGCCTCGTTCAGATGAGCTGCCTGGCCGCTCCAGAGCGAGCGATGCCCAGTTTCACGCTGCAGCTGTGAAGAAGGCCGAGGCCGAGCCAGGACAGCTCCGGCTCCGCTCCGGCTCTGCTCGCATCCAGCTCGGGGGAATCAGCAGGAAGAGCATCCGGGACCGCTGACAGCCGTCACCCATCATCGGCCCTGGCTGCCATCCTCGCCGCAGTGGAATCACCGGAAGCTCAGCGCAGAGAAAGGTGAATGCACCTGAAGGGCTGGAGACTGGCCAGAGCAAGATTTTACACAGTGATCCCAAGAAGAGAGAGAAGAGGACAGAGATGAAGACATTAATTCCAAAATGTTGATCTTAAAATCATCATCACTGTTTCATCAGTCTTCTCTCGGCTCCCGGCTTCAATATCAGCAAACATGGTCAAGCTTTCAAAAAGATGAATATGTGAAAATAATCAGTGGTTTCAAAGCAAAGACAGGGCCTTTACTTCCTCAGTCTCTCTCTATTTCAAACACACACACACACGTTTCAAACACACACACGGTAAACAGAGGACGAGGACACGAAGAGGATTCTGTTTCAGATGCAAATGTGACCTATAGCATCTGGCAAAGGTTTCCATCCTACACATTTATCAAACTGAGCTCACTCTCACTTTCAGCCTCATCGCGTTTGCTTGAAAAACAAAGTGAACATTATTAAAAACACAGATTGTTTCAAACACTGTGTCGTGTTGGTGGAAACATTTTACACCAGGAATTCCCAAACTGAAAACCTGTATGAATCATGTTAAATCCCTCTGATCACGGCCAAATGTATTCACTGAATGAATGTCAGGATCTCCCCTCCTCGCTGGATCGGGACCAGAAGAAACAGCGTCAGCTCTCAGACTAATGTTGGTCAGGTGACGGCGTGGGAACAGTCAGGTGACGGTGTGGGAACAGTCAGGTGACGGTGTGGGAACAGTCAGGTGACGGTGTGGGAACAGTCAGGTGACGGCGTGGGAACAGTCAGGTGACGGTGTGGGAACAGTCAGGTGACGGCGTGGGAACAGTCAGGTGACGGCGTGCGAACAGTCAGGTGAGCGACATGTGCGACCAACAGACCTCAGACAACAGCCACCTGACTGAAGCACTGACGGATGATGTGTGTGAATGTGAATGAAGCTTCTTGTTTTTCTACGACTGTCACAACAAGTTCGGCCATTTTTTCACATCGTCAATGAGTTTTTAGGTCAAGATTAAAACCATGAAATTCAGCTTTTAGTTCACAAGATAACGTAAAAATAAAGTGCAGACTCTGACATTTTAAAGGTTATTTATTTGTTTACGCCAAGCTGAAACTGAACTCTGCTATTTCTTAAAATGGAAACCACATTTATGCATAAAAATGTGCAACACGATGCAAAAATCTTATTCTAGTTTAGATATATTTTCATTATTTGAGATGAAAGAAGAACTGGAAGAAAAATGTGAATGTAAACAACCAGCAGACGAAAAATAAGATACCTTCATTATCCTGCAATATAAACTTAAAGTCTTATAAATATTGTAAATTAGAACTCCAGTTTCCCACCGTGTGAAGCATTAGACCATTTAAACAGACCTGCATTTAATTATCATAGAACAGATCGAGGAGCATAACCTTCAGGTTTTGGCCCATACATTTCTTATTCCATGCACATTACACCTAATTCCTAAACCACAATAATGACCTCAGACTCCACAGCAGAGGTTTATCAATGGGGTCAGGAGTGAAGGAATGGATCCGATCAATAGCTTCTCACTGTAAGAAATGTGTGTGTGTCTGTTTGCCAAACCGGTGACAGAGACGAAGCTGCTTCGCTCACGGCCAACAGAGACACTGTTTCAAAAACGCTGGCGGCGGTAGAATAAATGATTGTTCCCCGTCCGCCGTGCGCTGCCCTGCGACACGACTGCTGACGCCGCGCTTCCATCAGGCTCCGACAGAGACGGGACGAGCGCGGGAAGACTCGTCGGTTCGAAACCAGCAGAGAGAAGATGATGAGAAGAGGGGAAGCAGATGGGCGGCGGGAGAGTTAGAGACGCTTAAACAAGCCCATATGGACCAAACACATGTGAACTGCATGAAGCTGATGATCTGGTCATGAACAATCTGCGTTAGGGGCCAAAGACAAAACCGATCTGCCGTTCATCTGCTGCTGCACATGAAAAGATGCAGCGATCGTCCTTCTGGTCGCTTCTTCATACAGACACATACAGACAGACAGACAGCACACCTGCGATGCATGTTTGGTTTGTCAGCGGAGATCTGAGTGCAAACACGACCAAATGTTAGCGAACAGCTGCCGACGCCTCGGACTCGAGAACAGGCAAAAAAAACTTGACTGGTTTCTATGACGACTGCTTCCCCCAAAATTCAGACTGAATCAAATGTCCTGAAACTCGCAGACGCTGAGCTGAGGTGAAGAACAACTTGCCCCAGACTGCAGGAAGTGAATTAACAATTTACACTCTCACCAATATAAAACCACCAGAATCACATTTTGGAATGACACGGGAAAGAAAAGAATACTGAGAAACAGAAACGTGGAAAAGAAATAACTGTGCGCAAAGTGATGGTCCATCATTGTTACTGGGCTGATATGAACATATTTCCAGCATCGGAGTTCATTGGAGTTTCACAGCTGTCTAAAACATACTTCCATTATTTATACTTTCCAGCCTTGAAGTCGGACTCTGAAATAAAATATTAAATTTTATGTCCAGTCGACTGCAGGTTTGTTGACTTCAATCTCCACCAATGAGAAATCACCTCTTATAATAATGCTTCTACTCGTAATAAGAGTTCTGACAGTTTTTACAAAGGACCAAAGGTCTGAACAAGAAGAATTTAAGCACGATATCGGTCTCCTTCAGTTTTCACATCCCCTTTTTCCTCTCTCCTCTCTTTTGTTCAAATACAGGAACCATCTGAAATCTGAAGGATATGAAGAGACGGATCTCTCTTCATGGCTCCAGCTGATGTCTGACCATCGCACCTCCTCATCCAGCCGACGACAACCTCAAGGTCTAACCTCATCCCTTCATCCCTTCATCCCTTCATCCATCGCTCTGAACCCTCAATCTGTCCCTCCAACACCGTCTCAGCCATCTTTCACAATTTGCATTAAAACTGTTATAAATCAATATCTTACTTGCCGTGGTTTTTGTTAGTGAACTACATTTTTGCAGTTTTACACAAAAGACACATTTACTCTTCCACAAACCCTTTATTTAACATCAAACCTGTTTGGAAGATCAGTCAGTTCAAATCGTTCAACAGTCATTAAAATCACATCTTGCCAAATGATCTTTCTCCCTCGGCTCCTCGTGTTCGTGGCCGACACGACGTGAATGCTGAACTCAGAAACGACTCTCAATATGTCGCCCTGAACGACAGAGTCACCTCTCCTCTGTTTATTCTGAACACGTCGCAGCTTCCTGCGCTGGAATTCGACACCCTCCATTTCCTTTCGCTGTCATTCATCCTGCTTCTCTCCGGCTCAACGTGAGATCATTCAGAGGTGCAAAACGTCAGAACTGCTCGGACCCGTCGCACAAAGGATTCGGAGGATTAGCTATTCACATCGTGTGGGAGTCGGGTCCACCTTCCATGCATATCAGCAGGCAGCCCACGTCCTGTAACCTAATTACACAGGAAGCTGTAATTCAGAGCAACTAACCATGAAACACGTCTCCCTCGAGCAGCCGTATTATCTCTGCTCAGCAACCTTGTACAAATAAGAGAATAGACCTCCAGATCACCTGTGTCGGCACTTCTGCTGTCAGGAGTGTGTCGCCGCCGGTGTGTGTGTGTGTGTGTGTGTGTGTGTGTGTTGTCTACCTCGTACTTCCTACACCTCAGTTTGCTGAGCGGAGCCTCAGCTGTCTGCTTCCTCGCGGCCGACAGCTTCCACCTGAGGCTCACTTCCCCAGACACCTCGGCCTCGTCGGGTTCATTCAGCACGCGGCTCCCGGAGGATCTGACCGGCACATCGGCAGGACGTCCAGCAGCAGAACGCAACTAAACATAGATACTCAAGTACTCAATATTTGAGGTAGTACTATTTTACTGGAGTATTTTCTGTAGTTTTCCTCCTCTCTAGTTTTCTGATGGTTGGAGTTTCTTATTGATAAAGATAAATTCAATGTTACATTTTTCTTCTTTCTTTCTCTGTACTTTTCTTCTTTTATCTCCTTTTCCTTCCTTCCTTCCTTCCTCCCTCCCTTCCTTCCATCCATCACTATGTTTTTCCTTTTCAAACAATTTATTCGTCCTCCTTTCATCCTTCCAACCTTCTGTTTGCTTCCCTTCCTTTCCTTCTTCAAGCTTTTTTTTTTACACTGTGTACTTGTCCTTGGAATACTCTGTGTACTTCAGTGTGTAGTATTTGATTCTACTTACTGTAATCATCATCATCATGGAGTATTTTCTTCAACTTAAACAACTTAAACTCTAAGACTTCAGTTCAAACTGTGTCTAAATACACTCACAGTTCTTATAGACTCAGGAAGCCGCTCTGAAACCATCAGATATTTACACTCATGTATGTGTGTGTATCAGCTGTAGCTTAAAGTGTGTGTGGCCACATGTTGGGCTCTGTGTGTCTGTGATCTGTTAAAGGTCACAGCAGTGAGGGAAGCACATCCCTGCCGCCGACCTCCCATCACGACCAACATGAATGTCACTCCTTTGTTTGCTCCGTCTCTTCTGCTCTTTTCTCTCCATCTTAAAATAACGCCGCCGTCCCCGGGGATGATGGGACTCGCTCCGCGTGTGTGCGTGGGTGGTTTGGTGCTTTCACGCTGAATGGGGATAAACAGCAGTTGTGTTGTTCTCTGTGGGTTCGCTTTGTCACAGAGAGGAGAAACAGGCGACACGCTGTGAGGACGGAGCCGAGCGGTGGAGGTGAGGGGAGATCGTGTGGCTGAGTGGGCTGATAACACAACACACACACACACACACACACACACACACACGTTAGTGTTCATGTTAATTTACTCCAAGAATCCAGCTGTCTCTCATTCATTCATTAAAGCTGCATTAAGCCTCACTGTTTTGGAGGGATGGTGCTTTGCTAAGAAAAAAATGGATAATCACAAAGTTCTGTCAGATGTATTAGCAGTAATGACACTCAGGACACAAATATCAAAATAACGTGTAATTAATTTTGCCATTCGGCCTCTGATTCAGGTTTAAACACAAACACTTAACAGCAGAGCATTAATCCATTTTTGATAAATCCGATCGATACTGAACAACATTACACTGAGGTCGAGTTTGTCTCTGCTTTGAATTCTGGTTTGGTCTCCATCAACTCGAAGCTGCAGCTGCTAACTTGGTCTGTCTGAGCAGCAGAGTAGGTTGGATTGATTTAATGCAACATTATTCATAAAATAAGACCAAGAATCTGAAACTAGCAACTCCACGATACAATATATATGAAACATTAAGAATGTAGTGCTTCTGCGACCTGCACAAAAACAATCTCTCTACTAACTCGCAATCTCTTTTCCATTCTGCATTCGATTTTCCACTATGTTTGTGAGTGTGGGAGAAACCAAACACAGACACTTATGAATCATTTAGATCTTGAACCCGTCATTAAATAAATATTCGGCGAGAATGAAGCGAGTATTTGTCAACATGTTAACTTGAGAATCTGATGTGATATGTAGTGAACGCCCGGCATTTATCGAGACGTCGTAGTGGAGAGAGCGGTGCGGAAGCAGGGGATTGTGGGTATTTGGAGCGTGCGGCTCACGTGTGGCGGCGCGGCACAAGGCTTTCTGTAGATGTGGAGCCGTCGTGTGTGCAGAGGTGCTGTGAAGAGAAACGCCTTGTGTCACCTGAGTGAACCTTCGAGAGCAGAGAGCAGAGCGTGAACGCTGCTGCTGCGTTAATGTGGACAAATCATCTCAGCTGGAGACTCGATGGAGCAGAGAAAATATAAGAGACTGTGCAGCGAGTTTTCAGTTTTTCCTCCGTGTTTATTAGCTCCTCCAGTCCTTCATCCGTGTCCTTAATCTCCGACTTCCTCCTCTCTCTCCTCCCCATGGAGCTCTCCTCCACTTCAACAACTGCTACCTGTTTTCTCTTTCTACACTCACTCAGACTTTTTTATTCGCCTCTCTCGCTCTTTCTGCCCGTCTGCGTGCAGATGAGGCCACCGGAGCAGAATGAAGCTCCTCTTCCTGCCCTCCGTCCCCACCACACATGCTCAGATGTGACATCACATCGCAGATGCCGTACACGGGCAATTACACAACACACACACACACACACACACACAGTGCACATGTCAATACACAACACTGCAATCTAATGGTTTCCGGTTTGTTTTTTCATCTTTCATGACACCAGAGCACCACAGCTCTGTGTCACTTTCTGTCACCACAACACAACCTTGTTGATTGCGTCTTGCAGCAGGTAACAGTGGCCTCGACTATAGAAAACTTATGTAACAACATTAACAATGTAAGACGACACAAAGGGAAGAAAAAGGAAATAACACAACTGGTAAAACAAATGTTGGCTGAAGTATCCTGATAAAACTGTCACAGGATGTCGGCATGTGGATCTGAGCAGATTTCAGAGTGAGAAAAAAAAAAAAACTGCAGTGTTATTACCATAGCAAAAAAAAAAAAAGGGAGCTCACACGAGGCCGTGATGCCACAAACACAACTTGTAGACGTTGCTCTTCCTGTCGGGTAAATGACACTTGGAGGAAAGCAAAGTGCATTTCTGAATAAAGTTTATAATGACAGTCATTACTGCAGATGGCAAAGACAGACTTTTGCAAATTCATACCGACCAGAACTGTTCAAATGTGGTGGCATTTTTCTTGTTTTTCCCTGGACATTTGCATAAAAGCAGCTTTTAACTAATCAAGTGTGTTCACTTTAAAAAGGCCAGCGTGCGCCGAACACGTTGAGCGCGGAGCATCTCTTCACAGACCGCAGCCTCTTTTCAAGTATTAATGAGAGAAGCCGGCCAGGTTTGTGATATGTGCTCACCATGATTATGCGTGATCACAGGGGGCGGACCCTCTCCAAAGTACCCCCCCGTCGTGCGCCGGCTTCGAAGCGCGGTTGCCATGGAGACACTTTTAGTATATCAGGCTGCCTCATTTCAATATGTGTCTGCGTGTGAAATGGCTTGACGGCCGGGAACATGATGTATTTGAAGGGCTTTTAGCAGGAAATGGCGTCCAAATTTAGTGCTACCTGTTCAGAAGTGGATAAAAATGTGTGCCATGTATCACGAGGCTGCATGTGATAAACATGCTTTATATAACAGTGATGATGCTCAGGAGCAATGTTAAATGTTACATGGAGCTTCTGGCATGAATGTATGAGTAGGAACAGACTAGATGCAGACTGAACACAGCACGAGAAAGGGCACACAAGATATGATCTGCTCACTGTTCGTGGGTCTAATTGGTTTCTTACATAATCAGATAGTTGAAGCAGAGCTCGAACTGGGCCAGCGCTCACGACTATAGAGTACAAGCACGTCTGATTGTTTCCCACATGAGCACCCAGACTGCTCATCGAGTGCAGATACATCCTAGTGAACATCAGCACAAATCTCCGGCTACGAACTTCAAAGCTGCACAAATCAGTCTTTATATTAACAATGACTGTGTAACGTGAAAGAGGTCAGTGTCGTGACAAAGCCGGCGTTTGCTCTACGGAGCAGTTCATCGTTTGTGCTTTTACAGCCTCCACCTTTACTGGTTCCCTCTCAACACTCGACCGGCATCAGCAGCAGCTTTAGTCAGTAAAAAACCTCAGATCAGTGAACGTTGGACTGTTGGACAGGTGGTCAAAAGGCCGACGCCAGATGAATCCTAATGTTGCTCTGGATATAAAAAGTGGCGCCTGTTTGCCGACACGTTTGCAATCACAACTTCATAAGGTGACAGTGTTGTGTTTCCACATCGTTACACCAGCAAGTGGCAAAAAAGATCAATGAATGCAGGTTTAACTGAGGCAAAAGATAAACAGCAACCAAATATTCTTTCTGTAATAGATTATGAATCCTCAAAGAGAGAAAAACACAAGAATCCAACCGATGAGAGATGCTCTCAGCTGCGACTCACATTAAGCCTATAGGTGGTTCTGGTCATGGTAAAGTCCCCTCCCCCCTTCACACGATCAGGATGACATTCAGTTTGCCTTCACTGTTGGAAACATCCCCCACAAACATCAAGTCCTTTCCATGAGTGGCAATGTCTCCCATTGTAAGTTAATGTTAATGGCACATGAGTGATAGTAAAAATAGATTTGTGGACACTGACAACTGCACAAAAAGCTTGTGAATATACTGCATGGTGAAGAAAATGTACTGTAAAATAATTATATTGAACCATCTGCTCCTCGTGAATGTGTGTCCACTTACACACAGACAGAGGTTCCACATGGGATGTACAGTAGTCAGAGGAGGATGATGGGAAGTCACACGCTGAGTTCTGGTATTCACTCGTCTTGCCAAAAAAGAAAATTGAAATTGAGAGCGTGCCTGGAGGATTTGTTAGTCGTCCTGCTCGGGCCACGTGGGGCCTGACTGGCCGCGATCGGGGAACGCTGATCCAGGCCGGGGTGACCGATCTTCTAAATATTGGATGAGCTCATCTGTGACCGGGAAGAGGCAGGGGAAATGGCCAAAACTGGAAACTGGAGCAAATGCTGTCACACAGTGTGCAAACACTCACACATCCACCCACACACAAACTCCACAGATGCTCTCTTTTCTTGCTCAGTCTATCTCATACTGACACAGATGAATACAGAATACGGCATGTGGACGCACGCATTCGCTCGCACACTCATCAAATATGTAGTCAACATGTAGAGAAAGGAGACGCACGCTGAGCTGAGCGTGTCGTCACTCCACATCACAACATGAGAAACCAAAGTCCTCCAGCTGCAGCTTCACGTGTGGCGTCCGCCTGCTCACGTGCAAATTATGATGGAGTTGATTTGAGCGAGGGAGCAAGCGAGAGAGGGAGGGAGGAAGAGAGAGAGGGAGGGAGGAAGAGAGAGAGAGAGAGGGAGGAAGAGAGAGAGAGGAAGGGAGAGAGGAAGCAAGAGAGAGAGAGAGGGAAGGAGGGAGGAAGCAAGAGGGAGAGAGGGAGGGAGAGAGAGAGAGAGAGGGAAGGAGGAAGGAAGAAAGAGAGAGGGAGGGAGGGAGAGAGAGAGGGAGGGAGGGAGAGAGAGAGAGGGAGGAAGAGAGAGAGGGAGGGAGGAAGAGAGAGAGGGAGACTTGTTTTCACTCACTGAGTCCTCGACGGGTTGAAGAGTCCTGAAATGCTGAGTTAACGTGTGCGTGATGAACGACAGCAGCGACTCGGGGAGACGTGTTGCCATAGAGAAGCTGTGAGGGAGAATCTGCTGCGTTAAAGCCACTGACGCAGCTGATGGATGATCAGCCGTGTGGGCGGCCGCGGCTCTGACCACACTGATCCAACGTCAGGTACAACAAACACATAAATAAGTACCTCGTGTTGTCAGAGGAAACAAACACATCACATACAGCACTTAGTACATTTGGAGTAACACATTTCAGTGGTTCTGCCTCATGAGATCAGCGTGGTTTCATACAGCGGACAACTATTTTGGATACGTTTGATATTCTCCACATATTTGATGCATCTGTGCTTCAATATGTTTGGGGACTGATTGTGAACTGAACTGCAGTGTCCATTGGAAACTGTTTGGTCTGACAAAGATCCAGCTGGGATCAAAATGTGGGAGAGTGATTTCTCATTCTCCAAACACACTGTTGAATAAAATATAACATCACTCAGTAGAAACATTCTCGCTAATGCAGCTGAATTCACTGCGATGCTCAACGGTTCCTCGCCGATCAGAACGCCGTCTGAAGAGCGACGGGGCAGAAACAAACCAGGGCCAGCAATCATTTCCACAAGGGACAAAGTCTTACTTCTGTCTCCACCACTTTTGCAGCCTCAATTTGATTTAGTCACTAAAATCTTCTCTAACTGTCCAGCTGCCAAAGTCAAGATGAAGGAAACTCCAAGATGATAAAAATGTTGATGCACTCATTTGAGTCACCTTCAGTTATTAATGTGTGCTCACATAATAACTATAACATTAATGTGTGTCATGAGCTTTGCAGACTTTTTTGCCCCTGGTTTTGTCTCTCAGGCTGCAGACACTCTGCCTTGTTGATGGAGGTTTGGGACTGTAAGCATCCTGAAAGAACGAGTGCAGAGACAACTCAGGGCTGAGAAAACTGAAATGCAAGAAATTAGAGCCTGTTTTTTTCAACAGGCTCCATTTTCCCCTCGTTGCCTCTCACAGCCCTCGGCCACATCTGTGGATGAGTAAGCTCCTTCTAGAGTAAATGAGTGTGTTGCATATCCGCATTATGAAAACAACCTGCGTAGTTGTGACATATCCACAGACGCCTGGTGAAATACAGATAAAAGCTAGAAGGTCAGTTAATATTCTGTGAATCAGCTCAATACAGAAAACATGTGGGTGGTTTCAGTTTGCAAAAGTCTGATTTATGGAAACAGGAGCTGTAGTTTGTCCTGTTCTGCCTCCGTCACTCTCATTCCTCCACTGACACTATTCCCTCTCCGTCTCCCTCCTTCTCGGAGCCTGAGCCCCATTTCTCAGCCAGGCCGGCGTGGCCGACGACGAGTCCCTCTAAACCTCAGCTTCACAGTCTGCTGTGACACTGCAGAGACCAGGAGAGTCTCAGTCGCACAGTTCATGGAGAAATGGTGATGATAGAGAGACGGGTTAGAGATTACAGGTTCTTATAGGAGACAGAGAGGTTAAGAAATTGAGAGAGCGAAAATGTATGCTATCGAACCCAAAGAGGACGAGAACAGGAGCAAAATAAATCAACATGACGTATTGATTGAATGAGCGGTGCAGCACTCCGCTCATGTGTTGACTCTCCCGTCCTCGAGTCCAGCGATCAGCCTCTCTTGTGCAAACAGACGATCGCTGGACGTCTCTCTAACAGTCGATCGCTCCAGAGCAAATCAATTAGTCATTAATGCCTCAGCTGAGACGCTAAAGAGTAACCAGGAAATGAAATGATTCGACGGACGGGCGAAGCAGCAGAAGAAATAATAGCTCACACGATTTCATCTGAAGAGCAAATTGTTTTATTGTGACGACGGCTAATTTATTGTATTAAAGAGGACGTTGGTGTGAGGACGCCATTATGACTGAAGACGCACTTTCACTTCTGCCATTTTTGGCCTGTCAGTCTGGATTTTAAAGGCGCTGCAGGAAAGAGAGGAGGATGGATTTGATTTGTAAAGAGCTGATGATGACAACTCTTATAACCACAGTGAAGGGTTGGTGATACAGATGAAGTCTTGTGTCGTGACGTACTGTTTGTAGTATCATATTTTCTGGAAATTAATTTGAGAGATGGCCTGAAAATAAGACGGTTCATTTCAGGGGTCTGTCCTCAGACCACTAGCAGTTTAGATATCTGGATAGGAATGTCTGTTTTTGGATCTTCCTGTCGTCTGGTATCTCTTGCTCTCTGCTGATTGAAAGTTGGTGAGATGCCAAGAAATGCAGCAATGCACCAGCACATGTCAGGAGAAGGAAGACTGCAGCCACAAACATGGGCGGAAACAAGGTTTCAGACTCACATTAAATTGCTCATGTTTGTAAAGAAGGAAATGAACATCGTCTTTGAAGAGAAACACTGTTCATAACTTTTTCTTTACACAGAAACTCCACAACGTATTTGATTAAATAAATACATGAAAAGTCAAGGTTATCACTTTCCTGCAGCTCCAATCTTGCTGTAAATTAGCCCTGCTCATTGATTTCCAATATCGTCCACAGTGACCTTGAGTACTTTGATAGAAAAGCAAAGTATGTACAGGCAGAGAAAACTCAATCATATATATCATTAAAAAAGTCAATCCAACCAGGATGAAGTACAAAAACACAAACAAACATTTTCCTCTCACTGGATACTTTCAGATAAAATATGAATCTATGAATAATGTATTAGTTATCTTTACCATCTGCAGTATGTAAACAATGTTTACTGTCCAACTATAATATTGTCCTGATATATATCCCATATTGTTATTTTGCTCCTGCTGAAGTTTCTTCCATTTTTTCCCTTGTTAAATGGTTTTTATGGAGTTTTCCCTGATCTGAGTCTGAGATTCTTCTAAGGACAGAGGACAAATATTAATACCGGTATATAAACATGATGACACAGTTTAATATGATTATAATCATATCTCTTGATGCAGCTTTAGTTTAATACATTTGTGAAGAACCACTTGTGAGATACGTGAGCTTGTTTTTGGTACAAAGACACTGAGTTGATAAAGTGTTTAAATACATGTGGATCTTTCACAGGCAGATTGTGAACTGATGACGGTGTTTCAAACATCCAGCCAGGTCTGAGCCATGTCCCTACATCTGCATATAAAGTCCTTATTAAATGTTTATATGCTGCTTCTAAATGCTGAATGAAAGGGGTTCAGATGAAGTGGCCTCAGTTCTGTCCTTCAGCTCCGTCAGTTTTCTCTGTCGGAGTTTCTCCACAGCGCTGAAACACCGACAGACGCTCGTTCCCTCCCTCTCTTCTATTTCAGCCGCCTCAGAGGACGAACGCCCGTGAAGCTTGAACAACAGAACAACCTAATCAAACACAACTTCCTGAAATGTACCGGCCCTCGTCAGGAGACGCAGAGGACACCTGGACAGGCGACCGGTGTCACATTCCATCGTCCGTCCCATCAGTCAGGACGACAACAGGCCGCTAAACCTTTGCTCAAGGGCACCGCTGCAGAGACCCGGCATCAGAAACCAGAGCAGCAGCGCCTGAAAGTCTGAGTCGGACGGTCAGAGACGATCGATGGAGGATTAGGAGCTAAAACAATAATAACAGCCGTTAAACTCAAGATTCAGTCGTCCATCATCAGAGTCTCTCTTCAGTGTTCAGGGTTTTACTGCTGGTTCTAGGATCAAAGTTAGGATCAACTTCAGCTTAAATACTTTCATGAAGATTTTAAAACTTCAGAAATACATTAGTAAAACAAAAGCCACATCCACGTTTTACTTTTAAATACTGAGCGGTTAGAAACTCAACTGCATCAGAATTAAAGCCTTGTTTCTAATTATGAGATGGAAGAAACATGTTTAAGATCCAAAGTAGAAAGTTGAGTCGACAGAACTCAGTGAATCCACGAGATAACATCAGACAAAGGATGCTAAAGTCCAGATGTTCCTGAGATGCAGCAGAGTGATGGACAGGAATAAGGAGACAGACACGTCCTTCAGAGCTGCTGTGTTATCGTTAACCCCGTCCAACAAAAGTTTGCCTTTGTGTCTCCACATGGATTTAAAAGCATCGTGTCTTTGCTGAAGCTGAAGGTCTGTGACGGTCAGGGAGCCTCTGTTTGGTCAACGTACTGCGACAGATGGAAAATAACTAAGAAGATAAATAACACACTATGGATTTTTGAATCGGATTAATTCTGCAGCAATTAGTTGATTAACAGATTATTACATTGTGATAATTTATTGCTTTTCTCCGTTTTATCATTGTAAATTATAATAAGTTTTCAAAGTATAAGTCAACAAGTCCATGAGCATCTTTCATTAATTTCATGGTTATAGCCCTTTTTCTGTTCACAGAAAAACACAAACTACCTCATGAGAAACATAGATTCTCGATCAGGTTTAAATGGAGATGATCAATAAAGCTCGGCAGTTCAGAGACGCTGAGTGGCAGATGTAAGATGGTGAACTGCTCTGTTGAACCAGCCTGTCGATGCACTCATGGAGTCTTTGTGCTGCATCAAGCCATTAAAGTATCAAAGTGGAGTGTGTGTGTGTGTGTGTGTGTGTGTGTGTGTGGATCTGATCTTCACTGAAACCTGGACATGTTTATTTTCTCTTTCATTCATCTCAGGTCGACAGGAACTCGTCTAAATTACAGCAGTTTCCAAATAATTTGAAATTTCCTTCGACAGAATTTATACCATCAGAGGCCATTTTTCTCTGGGATTCACACACACTCACACACACACACACACACACACACAGAGGAAAGCTATTAGCAATCAGAGGCATGTCTGCACTTGTCTCACTTAAGACACTCTGGGCCTCTCAATACAGGACGATTATGTCGTGAACGAGTCGTTCCACAGAAACAGAAACAGAAATGCTGCTGCTGGACAACTGACAGCCAGTTCGTCCTTTCATGTCCGATCGGTGCGAGTGTTTCGTTTCCAACAGGACATTTCGAGGTGCCGATCAGAGGAGGAAGCTTTTAGAGAATGTTCAATCACTGTAAATGGCCTGAATCCAATTTATAGTCAAAGCTTTGCGTCTCCACTTTCCAGCTCACCAGAAGCACACGATTCATTCCTCAAGCTTCTCTTTCAGTCAAAACATCAGCTTCTACTCTGCAGAGTTATTTTCTCTCTTCCTTTATCAAATCTCATATCTGTAACCTACTTTTTTCTCTGTAACCCACAGACACTCCGCCTCCAGCTATGTACATCAGCCGTGTCCCCCGGGTCTACCTGCTCCTGCAGCTCCTCGCCTCGGTCCTCCGGCAGCTGCTGGTTTAGCGATAGCCTGGAGAGAGGGACGTCCACTGGGCTTTCAGACGCACTACGTCCTGCTTCCCCGTCTGTTTTCTGTCCACACAATCAGAGTGCAGCTCTGTATGCGCAGCCAGGAGCCCACTGAGAAATGTGAGCTGGATAACCTGAGGCTCGGGAAAGCGGCCAGCGCTGCCAGTAAGATCACATCCTCCGGCTCCACTGACTCCAGGCCCTGCCCTGACGGGGCTGTGATGTCATCACCCACGCCCCACGCAGCGGTCATCGCTGAGAGCGAGATCACCAGAGGACAAGCTCCTTCCCTCTCTCACATCCACATCCCTCCATCATCAATAAACTGACAACTAGTTTTTCCTCCAACAAACACAAACTGAAGATGGCGAGATAAGACCCGGCAGATACAAGTTCGATCACAGTTTTTCAGGGTCAAAGGTGACATTTTCAAATCGCTTGTTTGGTCTGACATTCAGATATTTGGATGAAATAAGAAGATGAAGAAAACCATCAAATATTAACATTGTGACTCATGTTGCCGATTCATTTTCTATCAATCAACTAATTAATTCATCTACAACAGGATAAATAAAATCCCAAAGAAAATGAAATGAGTGTCTGTTCACTCCTTACAAAAGTGTTTCATCAGGGATTTAACCTTCAAAAATCCACTGTCCAACCAGCCAACACTGTTTAAGTGGAGATAAAAGTATCCAGAGACACCAAATATATGAGTCTGAATTTGGGGGAAATTGGTGTAAAATGATGCACAGATCAACAACAGCAGCTTCAAGAAAGAGCAGAAACATATGATAATATAAGATGCTGTCAGTGTGGAATAAGATAAATTTAATACATTTTCAGTTTTAAAGCTAATTTAACGGGGAAAACACTCTGTTTTTCTGGGATCAAAACCACACACACTGTGGTTTGATTTTCAGAATTCAGTTTATGGGCAGGTCCACGTGCTAAATCTGCAGCGAACCACGACACGTCGACAACCTGGAGTGAAGCTCGTTATGTTCTGAGTCGAATTCAGAGACAAGTGTTGGAATTATTTTTGTAAAACTGAAGTTTATTTGGAAGGTTCAGGAAGTCCACGTTTCCTGAATCTCTCATGAAGGCGGCAAGTGCAAAGTTCGAATGACCCAAAGTCAGAATGGCCACAATTACAAATTCAGAGTAACAGCTAAGTTTAAACTTTCCTTTAAAAATGATCCCAGTCATGATTCCAGCTCAGTGACGACAGCTGACAGATGTTCGCTTTGGAGAAAGCAGTGAATCTATCAGCACAACACGACAACACAAAACACCAGCATCAACTAACACGTCCACTGAGTCCAAAAGACAAACTGATTCAAAAAGACAACGTGTTAATCACAACTGGATCTGAAAAACTGAAGAGGCAGCCAACAACCAGCCAACAGACCCACTGGATCCAAACGCCATCGAGTTAAAGTGACAATCTCGGACGTCTCCATTTTGCTCTTTGGCGGCACAAATGGCGACGAGAGGAAATTACAGGCGTGTTTTTGGACCTCAGAGATCTTAAAGCTGCACGTTTCACGGCCTGTAGTCGTCGATCTTATCTTTGTTTGTTCGGCCACAGTAACGTTTCCTCACAGCACTCGCAGAGACCAGACGACAGGACGGTTCACCACACACAAGCGAGTTAAAGAGCGAGCCTGATGCATTTGCTCCGCCTACTTTCTCTGGACGACCAATCAGTGCTGGTGATGGAGAACACGTCACTAACTGTGCGCCGCTTGTGATTTTTGTCACTAAAATGTCACAACCGACACCTCAGAGACTCAATCACCATCGTTTCCAATCTTAATCTTAAAATGAAAAATTTTCCCTCAAACGTGACAGATGGCAACTTGACAGACATTTAAATGGAGAGAATAAAAAGCCTTGTTCTCTCAGTTGCTGCAGAGGCTGAAACGCTGGAGTGGAGGTTTCATGCGATTCAGTGGATGTGTTGTGAACGGGGCAGGAGGGTGTTATGAAGGTAGCCATCGGAAGGAAAGCGGCAGAGACCCACTTCAGCGTATTTGGAGGATATGAAGTGGAAGACGAACCATCGTGCACATTAGGCTCCTGTTTCACGGCACACTGAGCTCTGCAAGACAACATGCCAGCGTCCTCACTACGACGTCTGCGTGAGTCGAAATGCTTCAGCGCCGGAGGAGCACATCCATCTTTTATTGCCTGGAGCCGGAGCCTGCTGCACCTTTCTGTTGCCACAGAAACACCTGAATGACAACAGCTGCTGCTTATGCTGCAGAATAAAAACAGACACTGGCTTTGCACTGATTTCTGATCATTTCACCACCGTGTGAGAAACAGAGAGGCAACAACCTGCCTCCATTCATCAGCTCCCATAATCCCCTTCTTCTCCAGCACTAATTGGATCAACCACATCCTCCTGCTCCAATTAGAGGAAGCCCTGCTCCCACAGTTCCTTTCACCTTTCACCTTTATACGTACTGCACCTTTAAACTGCTCAGCTGACCTGATCCTGGACCAGAGGAAACAAACACTTGAAAAACAGGCTGTCATTCACTCACATGCACCATGATCCGAGCTCCTTTTCACGCACACATGCGAACACACACACACACACACAGCAGCTGCAGGTGATGCACATTACATCACCTCTCTGTGCTGCAGCCGTGCATCGACTCACTCTGAGATCATGTGTCGGCAGCTTAAATCAGCATCAGAGGGGCAGGTTTGCTGCGGAATGTCGCCTCACCTGAGCTGAAATGGGAGCTGAGGGCGAAACCGGGGCTGAAAACCAGCGAAGACATCATCATCATCATCATCAGGAGCAGCGGCATCTTCATCGTTGCAGAACCGAGGCAGAGACTGCAGATGTTGGACAGCATCAAACTAAAGGACGCTGTTTCTTGAATGCAGCTCGATGCCTCCTGCTGATCTCCGCCCCTCCATCTCTGCTCCTGCCGGGGGGACGAGGCGGGCTCCTCCGGGGGGAAGGCACCGCAGACCGGCTGCTGTCTCTCTCTCCTCGTCCTGAGCTCCTGGGTCTGCAGAGGAGGAGGAGCAGGGCGACACAAGTCCCGTTTACTAGCAGCCAAGTTGCTCCAGGATCGCCTCTCCTCTGGGGCTCAACACCTGGACGTCAGCTCACCTGAGAGCCCTGATGAGACACGTGACTCCCGCTGGGCTCGCTCAGAGCGGAGTGTGTGTCGGAGGAGCTGTCCGAGGTGCTGACAGCAGCAGCGCCATCTTGCTCGGAAATGCTCCGGATCAGGCTCCAGGAGCTGCTCAGTGAGGAGGGGGGGATGGGGGGGGAGGGGGAGGCTGTGGATAGAGATCTACAGTACAGGATCAGATGGAGTGGAGGAAGAAGCTATTTTTCATCTGAAGTGTCTTCACCTGCAGAGCAAACATTCCTGTCATGACTTCACTGTTTCATGCTCCTGCATCAACTCCCTCAGTTAGATAAGATAGAAAAAATCTCCCATGAGCCACGAGACCGTGATGTAACACACAGCAGGTCTTGGCTCTCTGGACTATCCCCCATTCTAATCCTACTGTTCATACATGTTGGATGAGGCCCCTCCCCCACCCGGCAGCGTGCACCCTGCCCCCCCCCTCCACCTCCTCTCTCTCCTCATCACATTGGATTCGAGCAGCAGCAACTTTTCCTGCATCTCACACGTTTACTATGATTGTAATTCTTCACCCACGCAGAAACACAGAAATGTCTGAGCTGCCAAAACAGGAGCTCTGCCTCGACACGAATCCAGCCTCCGTCACATTCTCCATTATTCTTGTTGTGCATCCTGCTCTGTGTTGCATGGATGAAGAGTTATGTAATGCATCATTTATAATTAAAAGACATATATATGTTTTCTGTGAACAAGCCTTTCTGGCAGCTTCTCTGAAGGCGGCTGCCAAGATCACATATAGAGAGGAGGCTTAAAGAAACAATGCACGCATCACAAACTGGGGATTCTGCTAATCAGTTGTTCCGCCTGTCAGACGATGAGAGAAATGAATCTTGAATCAACGAAGAATGAGCTTTCTCCTATTTATGCATTTCTTCCCTGCTGCGAATCCGCTGACTGTGCGTTTTCGAATCAATCCCACAACCTTCTGTTGTGAGAGGTCATTTTCATCAGCACTCATCTCAGTGTTGAGCCTGGTCTCAACATCCACAGACACTGTTCGAGTTGGGCGACTGTGTGAAATATAAATACATAAACTGAATGTTCGAATCATCTCTGACAATGAAAACAGCACAAAGTCAATATATTTAATGTTTGACCTCATCAACGTCATTGACTTATGAATATCTGCTTCTTCTGAATTAGATGCAGCAACACGTTTCAAACATGTTGGGACAGAAGCAACAAAAGCAGTGGAATGCTCCTTTAATTTGTCACCTGACCACATCTCATAACTGAGCTGTGAACCTTTTCATGAGCTGAACTTTAGGTCCACATGGAGGTTTCACCACCTGCTACCTGCAGCAGGAGGACTCTCGAGTCCAGAAGAGACAGAGACCGAGAACCGAACCATCAGGAACCAGGACACAGTTTAGCTCCGTTGGCTGATCGTTACCTTTTGTCAATTACTAAATGTGATTATTCTCTCATCTGCCTGCAGAGACAGTGAAAGCAGAGGGATGAGAAGAGAGGATGATGTACGACTCGTCATCTCCGTCTTTGATTCCATTTCAGTTCCTTTCTAACGGAGCCACAGTTTGATGAATAGGAACTCAGAGAGGAGGAAGATGGTGGTTTGTGTTTTACATACAAGCTCCTATTTTTGGACGTTTGATTTCTCTGACAGGAATATTCCTCCTAAATCTTTTCACTCCTCCTCCTCCTCCACCTCCTCCTCCTCCTCTCCTGTCTCGTCACGTCATATTCCACTCTCTGATACATTGTGTTGCATGTCTGCTGTTTCCCTGGAAACAGAAACCAGAGGATAAGATGGATTTCTGAACGCCGGCAGAGGGGATTTGTGCTTTCCAGCCACTTCACATCTCACCTCAGCTGTGATGAGCATTACGTTAACTACAGTTTCCTCCCTGCACTTTTGTGTTTTTATCAGCTGATTCAGTTCATGCACAAAGCTAATTACACCTGCTCCCACACACAGATCAGATCACGCTGAGCGTTTCCTGCATGTCGGTCCGTGTTGTGTCGAGGACAGCAGGACAGAATTACACTGGTGGAATTTAAACAGCCGTCCACCCGGACACCCCATCCGTCTCCATCCTCACCCCCCGGTCCAGAGCTGTCCCCGGGGGGAGATGGCAGAGGATAGCAGGGGCCCGGCAGCAGGCTTCAGGCCCGGTTTTAACAGCTCCCCCCGGAGGCTCGTGACGGCCTCACATGTTGAGTTACTGTGCTCTGGTGTCACTGTGGGTAAAGACGGCGGCAGCATCTGGAGCCGGCAGCTCAGACCAGATCCACTCCACCGAGCCCCAAACTCTTTAATGCCAGTTTAGAAATTGGCTTTTATTCTGTCGACTGGGAGCGTTTCATGATCGCTTGGCTTCCTGAAACCCGTCAGAACGGTGTTGGACTCAATTAATTTTGCTTTGTGGTCAATCTGAAAACAGCGCTGTGTTGAATCGCTCCCAGGAAGCTGACATTTGTGCTGCAGTTTCAAAGGCTCCCAAGTTGATAATCTGTAAATGGACAGATTGTGTCACTGGTCACAATTTGCTCAACTTGAATCATTTACATCAACACAGGCTCTTGACAACATTGGGATATAATGCTGAAGGGGTGGAAGTAAACCTTCAAAGAAAAAAGTAAAAACCAAAACAAACCAAAACAACTACATTATCTTATTCAAATTGATGTTGGGTCCAGTGAAGCGCCGTCCTATAAGCTGAGAAGGGAGGAAATGAATTCGAGTGCTTATGTAAATGTGGACTTTTCATTTGCAACCTGACAAAAGATAAAACAGCTAAAACAAATTAGTATCATATAAACGTAATTTGGAGGAGACGTGGTCGCCATTTGTCAAAACAAGATTTATGACTCACTTGGACCAACCAAGTGTTCGTGTCTCTGTATATTAGAATATGTGATTACTGTTTGCTTTCTTTTGGCCTTTTGTTGTTTGAATTGTTTCTTTTATGTTGGATGATGAAAAATGAGGCCTTACTATGCATTTTAATCCTCAAGTAAAACTAATGGAACCGCTCCTAATGTTGACTGTGACCTCCAGATAAGTCGACCGTAGACGTAATGGATGTGGCCACAGGTTAAACTGCACATGTGGAGAAAAGACCTGAGGTTGTGACCATTATCAGAGGGTGGACAGGGAGTGATCAGGGAGTCTGGGTGTTGTCACCTCTGAGTCCTGCAGGAAGAAACAAGGTCCACAGTCGACAAAGCGATGAAGTCGCAGACAAACAGGAGGAAACTCTGCAGGATGAAGACGAGCGTCTGTTGTTCTCTGGCTGCAGGGAGGCAGATCAGAGTCTGTCACAGTGATTCTGACTACAGACTCGTCACGCCGCCTCTGGACGGCGGCGGATTGTTAGTTTGTTGAATTTTATTTGAGAAACTCATTTTGCTTGTTTGCAAGCTGAGCTCCGTCCTGGCTCAGTCTGCAGCCAGCAGAGGAAACACACTGGCTTCACATCACAATCAGCCAAAGGAAGGATTCTAACTTTGCAAGTGACTCAAACCTTCTTAGTGATTTTGCTCATTTAATTCGAGTCACATATACTTTACAACACTGTGAATCATTTCACAGACCATGTTACAATAAGATGTGTTTGTGATGTGATGTGTTTTTTCTCACCTTCCACTGTTTTCCATTCATTTCCAGCAGTGTGTCACAGTGTGTCAGGTGAAATGAAAACACCTGGAAAGCTGTGACTTCCTGGAAGTTTTTAAAAGTGAGCCCTGATTGGTTGGAAGTGGCTCCGCCCTTCTGTCACTCTCATCCAATCAAACAGCTTCTCTCTCCTGCAGTGACAGGTTTTCACTTTCTGGGAACATTTTGTCAGCCACAACCTCCTGTTTTTAATTCAGGAAATAAGAACATAAAAGTAAAGTAACACAGACATTTAAATCAGCCGCATAAATAAACAATATTTTAAGGGACTCAAATTTAAGATGTTCACCGAGTTTTATACTGCATAAAGAAAACAGGTGAGCGTCCACAGGTCGAGCACCTTGTTCACGGTTACGCTGATAGTTTTGGTTTTGGTTTTGCTTTGGGACGTCTGTCTGCCTCCAACACAGCAGAGATGAGCTGAGTTGTGTTCTGAAATTTTACAGTTAAAAAACACCATGTTCCTGTTATTCTGAATATTTCCACAGGACAGAGTGAACAGCTGTCAAAGGATCTTTCTTGAGTTGAAAGGTGTAAATGTGTTTTTCTATTACTTTAATAGTTCACTTTCATAACACTCAGTATTTAATAAAAGCAGGTTCATAGTTCGATTTGTTTGTGTTTGATGAGAAGAAACTTAATGTAGGAATAAAAAATGTTAAATATAAAGAAACAAACACAACACATCAACATGGATACATGCTCGTGTTTCCGTGCCCATGTTTTCCTGCAGTTTCATGCAGTAATAAAAAAGCGTGTGTGATCCTACGTGTGTTCACACACTGCGACTGCAGCTTCGTATGTTCACACATCATTGTGCTAATCCGCCGCGCTAAAGTGTGTCTGTTAAATGCCACGTCTCAGCTGAATGAGTCTTTATGGAGTCAATTTCAATTAGGCTCCCAGGCTTGTTGGAGGAGGCCTTCAACACCCAATGAAGGGATCTTAATGGGATTAATTACACTTTTTTTCATGCCAAAGATTTAAAAAAAAAAAAGGCGATGAGACTGACAGGAATGGAAAGATTTATGTTTTTAACCCTCTGTCCTCCAGTGAAGTCGCACAGTCTTATCGGCCAGAGAGAGATCGAACCTTCACATCAATAACATCAGAGTCATTGAAGGTTTCAGCGAAGTGCAACACAACAAGCTGTCAACACTCACATGGCGGAGGCTGTAAGGCTTCAGAGTCGTATGTAGCTGCTTTATTTCAGATCTCTATCATGGTTCAGGACACCAACCTCCTTCCAGAAACATCCTCTACGGCACCGTGTTTACAGTAAGCTTCAGCATGTCTCAGATCTGGTCGAGGGAGATAAATCTCTAGATTTTACAATCACAACTTTACAATTTCCCCTTTGGATGGGAAGAAACAAAATGCATGTCTGTATTCACATGTCAGGGACAAGCATTCGTCCGCAGGTCGAACACTGATGTTGGGTGATCAGGTCCGACAAGTTCATCCCGAAAGTGTTGGACGGGGTGGAGGTCAGTCAAGTTCTGTCACACAAAACACAACTTTCAGATTCCCCAGCCCCAAACCAGCGTCTGTGTCCACGGACCTTTGATCTCTGCAAAACTAACCCCCAAAAATATATAATACAATCTCAAAAAGATCAACATATTTCACAAAAGTCAACACCTGAAACAACCCTCTTACACTGTGGATTTCAAATATCTAAATATAATTTAGTTTGTGTTAAAAGCATGAAAAACTGAGAATACAAGACAAAACCAAAACTACATTTGTCTACCCATTAATCACAGTGTCCTTTGTGCTTTACTAGCAGCCACAGAGTCTCTTCAACATCCATCATTGAAAATATGTTTTCGACTCAGCTGCAGCTGACGGAAGTCGTGGAGGACGGTGGAGACGTGCTCGAGCAGCCTGGCTCTGGATCGATACACAGCAGGAATCAAAGTCAGAACATCTGAGGCTCAACCGGCCTGTACACATTTGTTCTTCTATAAATAATGTCTCACACAACAAACCGGAGAAGAAATTCTCACAAATATCAGACCCAGCTTCATGGATCGTACCGTCCGACCGGCGTGATCTGCTCTGGTTCGCTCACCGATCTCATACACAATGATTCAGAATTGTTTCAGCAGCTGAGTTATGTAACTGACTTTCTCTGCAGAGCCTCATTTCTATCTGCCAGCTCTCTGCCCTGGAGCGCTCGTATGTGAGCGTGTGGCGAATGGGGAGCAAACCTGATTACCTGCATGTTGTGATGCTGGCGGGGAGCCGGACCCGTCCGACTGAAATGATTCATCACTGTGACGGCGATTTCTGATCAAAGCCGTGATGCTGTGTGTGGAATCGACTCAGAGCGGCCTGCCGAGGTTCTTCGTCTCCGCTCCTCTGCCTTTGAAGGGACAGACGTTAAGGGTCGGATATGATAATTGTCTCTGACATCAGGCTTCAGGAACAGTCTACTACAAAGTGTATCTGCACCCTGAACATGCACAGAACAAACCACGTGTCCAAAGATTCCATCTGTGATTCCTCCATGATCCAGGAATGAAAGACAGCTGCAGGTTCGAGAGGATAAATGGGAGAGAAGAGACCAGATTCAGATTTTTCTTCTTTTTCACTTTGAATAAAGAAGAAAACAGAAAATATTTGTGACAAAATGCTCACGTTCACCATCTCCGCCATATTAATGAATGCTCACATTTGATAATTAGGACTGAAAACAATGTGCATCGACAGCCCTGTCACATATAGAGACAGGTATAAATATACAGTCGAACATGAGCGTGGTTGGTTTATTTGGTGTCAGTCAGATCCGTCTCTGACTTTGTGCCAGACTCTCAGACTCTGGGGCCGTGGCAGAAGTGCAGCGTGGCTGGGATTTCAGGCTCCTGCAAAGCTTTGATCCTTTTACTTCACAGCTAACCTTGAGGGAAGAAGACAAGGATCCTTTATTGAAACGACGACAGCTGGCTGGAGGAAGAACTGAGTGAAACCGCTCTAATGGATTCAGAAATGACTTTTCCGCTGATAAACTCTGTCTGGCCTGTGGTTCGACCCCATCGACAGGCCTGATGTGGGGCATCGTCTCACATCTGGAGAGTCCCCGTCTGCAGCGGGAGGAGCCGAGGCTCGAATGGAGGATGTGGAGAATAAGACAGGTGCAAGGCCGCTGTGTGACATCCTTCCCGGATACAAGGGGCAGAGAGGGGGGGGGGTTTACCAGGAAGCCTTGGATCTGCTGAGGACGGGATACGTTGGAAGCTGGAACTGGTCGATGGGCTGGAGCTGGTGACTGGTCTGAAACTAGTAATGATTTCCAATATTTTCAGTTGCTTCTTCTGATGTTGGAATCATTTTCTCTTTCGCTGTCATGGTGCTAATTTGTTATAAACAAGCTGTGGTTCAATTTCAGTTTTTCTCTCTGTGCACTGAGAGCAGAATGGTCTCGTTTGATCTATGGCGTGTCTTTATAACCTCTGGCCAATGAGGAAAAGCACACATTCATCTTGATAAGAGAGTTCTTGAAGTGCAAATGACGGTGTGAAATTGGGGAGGAGAGCAGAAGAGAAGAGGAATGATGAAACGAGCGGCGGAAACGCAGCAATACTCGGCTTCACGCTGAGTAGATTCACTGGTTGTTTTCAGTCTCTACATACATGCTGATGCTGACGTGCACTCCTTCCTTTTCATACTGACATGATGTGTCCTCTGACATCAGCCTTGACAGACATTAAGACCCACAACACCCGTGACCTCCGTCAGCGTGAGGAGCCCAGCGATGACCGATCACTTAACCAAGTACGTGAGGATGTATTGATTTGGAGTCGGGCGACGCTTGGTGACAAGAAATTTAAAAAAGAAGAGCAGACGCTTGTTGATTCAAAGAAAAGAAAAGAAGAAGAAGAACAAAGGAGTCAAGTCAATTTTACAAACTGAGAGATCACAGCCTCTGACCTTTGACCCTCGATTCAGACAAGGAGAAAGGAATAAAGGAAGGAAAGAAAGAAGGACTGAAGCAAAGAAAGAAGGAAGGGAGGAAGTGAAGGACAGAGGGAAACAAAAAAAGATTAAAGGAACAGTTCAATAATAAGTTTATCTTATATTTGGAATTTATAATCCTATTATGAAAAGTAAGCAGTAACCGGCAGCTTGGAGATCATCATAAAAACTGAATTTTAGCCTCTGAAATTTAATATACGGAAATATAAATAATAAATGTGGAAAGTATCACTATAAGTCATAATGAAAATGTTCTAAGCTACAGGTTTTTTTCTGTCTTTTCTTTTTCATTTAACTGTTGAACCGTCTGTTAAATCCTTTCCTGATCTCCAGCTCAGGACTCACCTGTCGAACATGAAGGTCTCAGGTGAAGAAGGTGACTGAGGCCACCATGCCAGGTCTGATGAATGAGCTCACGTGTGAGTCATGATGGTGATGTCACTGTCTGATGTCATCTTTTGTCTCTGCAGGAAACATCAACAGCAGCAGGTTTCTGAGCACGAGGAGGATCGAGACCTCGGAGCAAAGAGAAGAAGCATGAAACATGGAAGAGGCTGCAGAGAGTGGAACAAGAAGCATCAACCACAGAGGCGACTTTTCACACTCCACGCTGCACTGGCCTGTGGTCACCACGAGGGGGCAGCAGTTAGTAACTCTTCATGTCTGAGGGAAAGCTGAATTATCATAACTTTTTCTACAGAAAATAGAAAGTAAATAGGAAACATGTCAGCTGATTTTTAAAGGTTATGATAACAGCTACAAAGATCAGCATGCAGAGGTTCTGTAATCATACTGTGAACATGTCACACTTCAAATCACAGACAGCAAAAAGCCTAAATTAACTTTGGAAATCACAGTTTTGTTATGAAGCCTCCAACTTCACTGCACAGAAACATTCACATCTGACCTGGACACCAGATAATACCAGTAACCACTGTAACACACAGCAACAGCACAGGTGAGGACCGTTTTTCCATGTGGGCCTCTCTGGTGCACTGACCTGTTATCACCACTAGGGGGCAGCAGTTAGTAACTCTTCATGTTTCCAGCGTAATAAAAAAATATTAAGGGTAACTTTAGTTTGCAAATGTGGGTCAATTGATTTTCAGTATCCTGAATAAGACATGAAGCTGCTTTTTCTGCCATGTTTCTTTACACATATGTGGTTAGATGTTGTAAAGGCTGACAACAGAAGAAGAGCTCAGCAGGATGCTAATGCACCACAATCCTAACGTCAACACTTGCAGCTGTGCTGTTGTTAAAAGTAGGACATGTTGTCATGGAGCAATCAGAGGCCACATTTGTTGTTTGACAAAAGCCAAAATTGATTCATCACCAGAACTGTAGACAACAAATCAAGAAATCAAAAGTTGTAACCTCCTCATTGTGGAACAAAAACACTAAAGTGAGGAGGTTTAAATACAGACAGTGTGTTGACTGGACTTGTGGCCAAAACCTTCAGCATCATCCACCAGAAACTCATGTTTGGTTCCTGCTTTGAAGGTAGATTTAAGCAAACTGAGATCCACATCATACAAACTGATCTGTTCATATTCTGCTCTGAAATAGGCCTGGTCTCGCAGGCCGGCGGCTGCGCTCACTAACTGCACGGTGTAATTGGAACGACCTGCTGCCAGACGCTTTGGCAACGCTGCAAAGTCTGACTCATGGCTTCGGTACCTCCCTAATGCAGCCCCTACCCCGACCACATCGTGCACATCTGGTTCTGTGTGTCTCGGACGTGGGCAGGCCGGAGGAGCAGCCGAAGCGGTCGTGTGGTTTTTCTGTGCTGAAGAGAGCGTGTGAGAGATATGAGGGGAGGAAGAGACCTTACACAGATCCACCCTCCCTAAAAAATGTTCCTTCTCCTCCTGAGGACTGTTGTTATCAGTTCAAAGTTCTCAATGAAAAAAATTATAGCTGATAAAAAACTATTTTATTACGTTTTTGGCTGACTGCCTTGTACCCAAACCTAATGATTAACCCTTGAGTGTTTGTCTACTAAAATTACAGAGAGGCTGCTGGCACACAGCTGTCATTTGAATATATCTTTACACCAAGGCAGCACCTTGAACACAAACATGCATTCAGCTTTTGCAGAGTCTGTTCCTCTTTCCTTCAAGTTTCCTGGAAAAAAACATGTAATGGTGCTAATGACGGGAAAATAAAGTTTTGAGACAGATATTCGAGTTGTGTTGAGTTTAGAAGAGTTTCCTTTAAAGGATTTGCTCCATTTAAACTGAAATAATGAATATGATTTAGTATTGGAAACTTTATTCTTTGATCATTTCATTGGAAATGTGCAGATTGAACACGTCCTTCCAGGAATATTCCTCAGAATCAACAGTTATGTATCAGCTACTTTCTGGGAAATTAAACAAAACTATGGGAAGTGTTTTGGTGAACAACCAAGAAAGAGTCACAAAACACACTGATGCAAAATCACAGTTTCCTTTTATACAGATTTCAAAAAGGTCAAAATCAGTCAGAAATTGCACTATAAAAAGGTCAAGCTTCCCCTGTTACACCTTGTGAAAATACGTTCCAGTATTTCAGATGTCTGAATCACTTTGTCTGAATAAGTACTGATTCAATATTATACAACAAAGTCAAATTTAAATACACATGTTCCCTGATTTGTAGTGTGTCTTTGGTTTTCTCCTCCCTCCATCTCAGCCCTACAGCACGCTGTCGTTGATGTCAGTAAAGTTTAATTGATCTTATCTGTTTAAATGATGTCATATCAAAGTACATCCTTGTCATTGAGGATGTGATGTTGCGGATACGAGATAAGGGGCAACAGTAAATCTAAATGAGCTTTGACCCTTCACGGTCACAGCTCAGATGAGGAGTCCAGGTGTGGCGGCGTCCTGAAATCTGACCAGTGCGACGTCCGAGTTCGTGTCGCTGTGAAAACGTCCTGAATCGACTTCAGTCACAACGTTTCAGCCAAACTACTGATTCACATTAAAGGCACTGAAAGTCCAGTGGAGCCCACGCGGCGCTCTGGTCATCACAGTGTGGCACCTTGTAAAAAAAAAAAAGTACACTTCCATGCTTAATTAAGAACAAAGAAAAAATAAGTTAAGTCCCTTAAACTAAATTCACTTTCAGGTTCAAATGTTGTCCCAGTGAGTTTCATAGGTTTTTACCTTCCACAGTACAAACAGACTCCTAGAGAGAACATAATCGGAGTAAATGTCAGAATAGACTTTGGCCACTGCCAGCAGTGCTCTGACCATCTATTTAGGGCGGGGAGACGGGATATTTTAAGCAAGTGGCCGACTCAATTGCAGTCTTGTCCCTTGTCAACACGCTGTATCACACAAGGAACTTTAACTCAGCCGAGTCTGATTGTACGATGCGCTCTAGAGACGGGCCAGTAAACATGGTTTCGGTGATTTGCAGGTACAAACAAGTGACTTGTCTTTCAACAACATTTCAATCACTACTTTAGTTTGCAGCTACTTGTAACTACACTTTGAAATGTAGACCTTGAGACGTCGTATGTAACCTTGTGGAGATCAAACTGACAACCTGGTTTTTTCAAGGCTTCCTACTTTCTATCTGTTATTTGAACTTTAAACGTGAGGAACAAAGACAAAAGTGAGAACAATGAGAAGACAATTATAGGAACTGTCTGAAATGACAGACAGATGAAGTTTCTTCCTTCAGCTCGGTTCACACACTGTCAGCAACGGGAACATTATAACTTTGCAACTGTTGTTAATGTCGAATGGTTTGTTAACAAGTCAAATCAGATATAAACAGACTGTGTATATCTGGTTTGTTCCAATGGTTCATAGTTTTTTTTTTCTCCATGTGGGAGATATGGTCACTGTCAGAAATCCCAGATATCTCTGACTAAGAATTAAAACTTTTTTCTGACTAGAATCTTTTTAACCAAATCTAGTTTGGTTTCAATTTAGATGACGTGCAAATCACCAGAAACAGGCTTTCTGGCACAACAAAGAAGAAAAAAAAAATTGATAAATAAACCCAAATCTCCATCTGCAAAAATTAAAGCAACTTAAAAAATGACCCTCGTTTTCTTCATTAACAGAAAACTTCTGCTGCGTTCTTTTGCTCAGCTCAGAGAGTCGTGAACAGTCATTTGGAGACGAGGCGGGCGGACGATCGCTCTTCCTGTCACCATGTTCCCCGGCCGGTGACTCAGACACGGTGACGTCATTTCTGGTCGACCTGAATTCACTCGTGCATGTAGAGTCGAATGAGTCCGGCCCGGTGCAGCTGCTGCCACAGACTCATTTCCATGCGCAGGTCGTGGTTGATGAAGAAGCCCACCGGGTGGTAGCTGCTGTCGTAGTAGTGGTCAGAGTAGTTCCTATAGTCCGGGGTCATGAAGCCGTACGCGCTCACCTTCATCAGCACAGGAAACACACAGTTAGAACATGAAACACCTTCTGTCCTCTGATTTGCACAAACGTCTCAGCTTTCACGAGCTCCTTCATTTCATGTTTTGACTCGACCTCCTCGGCCTGAATCTTTCTCGGCTTATCAGCTGCTCAAAGAGCCAAAACAGTCAAAACATTCTCACGCTATCAGGCAAGTGTGGCCTTGTTCTGTAGTAAATAAACAGCTGACTGACAGTAATATGCAGCGAAAGGAAGGATGAATTCCACCTTGTCGCAGGTGTGAACTGCAGCCAACAGCATCACGGCTCCTGTGGACGGACGGTAAATGTTCTTATGTCTGGTTTTCAGAACATTAGAACGAAGGAATCTGAAACAAAAAGGTCACAGGACATAACATATACAGG